>LUCM01008889.1:40298-63762 GCA_008360955.1 Fasciolopsis buskii | reverse complement strand
GTGCTTCCATGGTTTCTTTATGGTGAGTTGAGCGATGATATCACATGGTGAGTTATCTCATGAAAACATTCAATCTCCTACTACTAAAATATTCCATAATCCTCTGATTTGACTTGATGTTGTGTTACCAGTTAAGTTAGATAACCCATAAAGTGATGAATTAGTATGATAAAATTACGATTGGTTTGTTCATATCCTCTTAGAAATGAGCCTTTTGTGCTTGTACTATCACAGTACACGCCTCACAGTGATGGTTACGGGGACCATTTGAAATGAACCAGACAGACATGAAAAGCAAAGAACCGACCGTACCTGTATGTCCACGTGTGGTTCTTTGGAATTCTACGTCACTGTTAGTGAAACTAATCTAGAGGAGAAGATTTGAAATCCGTATGTCGTGAACAGAAGCATTAAAATTCGATTGCCGATAGACTAGACGTAATCGACTTAGGTGGGCACACCACGTAGTTAGCATACAAATTCGTAAAAGACAGTCGGGAATGAAACTACTTGCTGGTAAAAAGATATCAATAATCGACGTTCAAAGCAGATGAAACACACTGCTATTGACTGCTAAAAAGGACTAAACCATTGTGCTGTAGTCCTAACACTGTCGACGAGGAATGACATTTCATCCACTAGTGATACTGACATTAGTCCTTTTTGGAGTAAGTTTATTGATATTCGTGAACAGTACAAGCAACTTGTTGTCAGTATCACTCACTTTGTTCAACTGGTCGGATGGGAACATCACCTGACGTTGAATGACTGCACCTTTCTGAACAACAACTGATTGATTCCCGTCGGTAATAAGTGGTTCCGAACTGACAGCCAGAAAAGCATCCACACTGACCTCATCGCCGTGGCAACGATAATGGCCGGTATCTTTTGAATTCGCATTGTTGATGAATAGAATCAGACGACCTTTATCGTCGTGCATTGTGTACACCGTGGTCTGAACGGATCCGGTTTTCTCGGTACTGAGTAACAAAACTCCGCCGGGCCGTTTATCCGGAGCTCCGGCAGCCTCTGGATGTGGTCCGATTTCGCGACTGGCATAGCCGTCATCTGCCTCGTAGGTCCATTTGCGTCCACCACAACAGATAAACTGCACATCCGATCCGTACGGGGCGGTCACATTGGATGGACTGCCCAGCTGGACTGTGGCAAATCGACCGTCCGGTCCCGGCTGACAAGACCCGTGAATTGTGATCCACAGAGTAAATAGACTTAGGAGGCTGAAACAGGAAAAGACCAAAAACACAAGTGGAGTTGTGCCTTCGGGGAACACAGTGCAACAATGGAGTTTCCATGTAGGAGACGTATGTTTCCATATTAACCAGAAATTCAAGTGGTTGGGTTTAGCTAGGTCAACTTCCTCTGGACATATACATAGTACTAGGTGATCACCGATTTTGACCTTGCGAGTGGCAGTTAGTGTTTCTTTGGCAGACTCGAGGAATCAACGGCCGAGTAACTAGAAAAACTATCTGATGGGTTGACTAATTAACTTATTCAGTCCCTTACTCTATTAACCATTTTGTTACTAACTGACAAACTAACGGGGTAGCTAACTATTAATTGAATGACTTACCCATTGGATTATTTATTGACTATCTAGTTTACCTAGTAATTTGCCTTGTGACTGCCTACCTATTTACTTAACCACTTAAACAACAAAGTAACTAACGAAAAACTCAAGTAACTAAATGATAAAATGACTAGTTGATCACCCTTCAAAATGAGCGGCAGATTGACTAGGTGACTGATTTGCCTGGTTTTTTGAAACCCTCATTACTTAGTAGTGACTAGCTAATAAAGTGGTTCAGCGATAAAAACAAATAACTAACTGGTTCACCGGTTAACTAATCACTTTGCTAAGTGTGTAGATGGGTAAATATTTATGCAAATACGTAATTGGTAGTGCGAAACATAAATACATAACTGGAAAAAGAAACCGAAGCAATTCACACCGATTCCAGTGGCAAAATTTCGCCAAACAACAAACACTGCTCACAAGTTGATCCAAGTAGTATGACACGCAGCCTTGCAGATTTTACCATAAAGAATATATGTTTCATGTCGACAACGACGAGAGCCGCAAATGAAGTCGATAATTTACCAAGTAATGTCACAACTCCCAAACAGGGTGGTAAGAAACAACTACACGGTAGGCCATCCAAAATAATAATCGATCTCGTCCAGCAATTATCGTGTCGGTGGGAAAACTTGTGATCACTCTGGATAGTTGAATAAAATCTGACGTTTGGGCTTTGGACAAAATCGTGAAAACCGTATGGCAACAAATGACCTACTGGCCGTAAGCAGATTAACAAAATTGATTCGGAATGCATAACTAGCCTGAGGGTCATTGTGGACCTGATGTGAGCGCTGCTTGATTTGTACCGCATCCAAATCAATTGCCTCAAATATCTCATAACTAAATTATTGGAACAGTGTAAAAAGTAAACGCGCTATCTCATCCTCCCGTGCCAAAATTGTTGCGTTGAGCCAGGCCTAAATTAGGAGACCATAAACGACATTCGCCTAAACTGAAAAACAAACGACATTTGGTTCCGTTGTACTTGATACATCGTACGGGCATAACTATAAGATCGGGATCCAATTATCTGACAATCTGAGACCAAGATCTGCATTATTGTCCTTTGGGATAACTCGAAGAAAAGACTTAAAGCTATTTGGTTCTTGCGACATGCTCAGAGGGGAGCGGAAACTGGGATCAAGAGGATTGGCTCGAGAAGAGACAGGGAACCCGTATTACTAAAAGCGATCAATTAATACACAAGAATACTTCGAGTAGTACTAATCACGTTCACTAAAAAAACTGAGTAATTGCATGAAAAAGGTCAGTGTAAAAAAGACCTGAAGCATTGGTCAAACGGAGACACTGTTCATTTAGTTATTATGAATAGAACAGTCATAGTAGCCATGCAGCGGAATGATGAACATAGTACCAAATAGCAACATTGAACAAAAATTTCTTGATTGTGGGAGAAATGAACGCGCAAATTAAATAAAATAAAAACACAACTAACAAAAGGTGTTCGAGAATCGATATTTATTTCAGATTCAATAGTTTTCCGAAATTATTCAGTGTTATCATTCGAAAAGCTGCATCATACTTATGGTAAATGCTTCATAACTTTAGTAAACAACATTCAGGAAGAACGGATTTAAACAAACTGTAACAACCAATTGCCCCAAAAAACAAACAGTCCGGATGGACCAAAACTGTGCGTTAAGCGACTACCGTAAAACGTTTTACGATCGATCTGTTCATTAACGAGATGGGGATTTTGAATAACGGAATCTACGACTAACCGGATGGGCACAACATGTCACACTCCGTCATTCCAACTGGGAACTGAACAAGCAACTTTTGTATCCCACACCCTTCCTCATCCCACGGAATAGCAAACTACATTCGACCAAATAAGGCTAGAAAACACCCGGAAGAAGTCGACGAGTCCAAAAAGTGGGGAAAAATCAAGTAATGAATATATAGCGAAGCAACTCCGGAACAATATGTTACTGGCAGAAAATTTTTTACATGCTAATTGTATCCCCGGTGGTCGAGGGAAAACTCCGTCGGACGAGGTGGAAAGATAAAATTAGCACTGAAAATAATTTGCCCAAATCGAATCGGTAGAACAAGTACGACGGTTTAGTTTGTATAAATCAAAATGAAACATGGATTTGTACTATTAAAGTGTTGAATTCGTTAAAATGTTCTGTCGACCGCAAGCTAGAAAAGTGATTGGTTTTGGTACAGACTGTGAGCCTATTGCTTACACAGTTTGAAAACAACTGGTTCTTTCGAAGTTCACGGTAAACCAAGTGTAGCTGGGGTAGTTCCACGAAACCACATTGAACTGTCCATTTTGGTTTGACATGTTTCAAATTTTTGTGACAACCACACAGAATTATTTTGCTCTGAATCATTCCTAGAATGCATGAGCAGTGGTCATCTCTCCATGGCCCCGATATCTAATCAATGAGAAAGGTTGGAACAGGGTTAGGTTCATTGTTACACTCAAAGATGAACAGCTTAGTCGGACGGAAAGCCCAGACAACAAATAGCGATTGTCGATGGTGTTTTATTGAATTATCGAAAGCATCCGCTTGCCGAAGAGTTTGATATGTTTCTTACAATTTAAAAACCCGTGCCATTTGTCATATCATTTCGTAAATGCTAAAACCATTCGGAAAGGTGACAAAACTAGTTGGAAACTTCATTCATCTGAATTATTGGGATCCAGTTTAAATAGGTCCGAAACGTGATTCACCTTACGCTTGCATGTTTGTACATACTGTAATCATGGGGTTGTTCTACAATCTGTGCGTCAATGTACGCTGACCGGGCCTTGTGAAAAAGTAATTCGTTCTCACCGAATTCTCAACGGTTCCGAGATCAGTTCGAATGAGGAGTAAAAAAAATCCCAAGGGCAAATTTTAATGAGCCGGCGGTTAACGTCACTGTGTAAACAAACAAAATCAGCTTTAGGTTCGTGAAGTAGTCCCACAGCCCAGCGGTCGGTCGCATTGGGTTCGAAGATCACTTTGCACGGTTCCAGCGCCCGACCAACGCTCTGCAACACCGCATTCGATTGGACTTAATCCTGTAAGTATTGATCGGGGATGTTACACTCAAACCCAGCGACTACGGATTATGGCAAAGTGCATTCTGAAGTTATGTTCACCTAATACTCTTGCTTTATCATATCATATCATATCTTTTCAAGAAATGCAAACCAACAGACCATTAAGCCAAACTTATTCACGGTGTCAAACTGTCCACGATAACTAAGACGCTGGCTGATGTATTTGATTAATCAACAATATCACATCCAGTTAACAAATGCCGGAACGTTACTCCAATTTATTTTTATTACAAGATAAGAAATGAGTAATTCCTAATCCAAATGGCAAATAGATAAATTGGTATAGGTTTTTGAACAGGAGCACTCTATCAACTGACTGAATGTCGTATGCCTCAAATTCATCTCTTAAATAAATTACGTCATATGCAAACGTCCTTATGAGTCCTATGGTGAAAAAAGTCAATCCAATGACTAGATGACTTTTTCCGGTCGACTGGAAAGCGAAAAAGAAACGTAAAAATATTTGGTAACCAATTTTGTGAACGAGAAACCTTGTTTTGTTAGGCCACCAGCTGAAGCCCGCTGGGTGAAATTTTTTGAAGCAACAAATCGCAGACCTTGGCTGACACGCAGACTTTGTTATAAACCCAAAACGTCAGGTGCTTCATATTGCTACTGGAAAAATTCCGCATGGATCTGACGTTCAACTTGCTAACCAGCAAAAAATTAGTAGAATAATTTCTGGCTCTTTTCTTCATTAATGAAATGGACCAAGTAAAACTTAAAAGCTATTGCTTGTGTGCGGATCTACCTCGAACTAATCGGTGTTTCTTCCCATTCCCAAAGAGACCGGATACCCGATGTCGTTCAGATTATTTTTCAAGCAAAAATTTAACGGATTACGACTTTCCCCAGGAAATGGTGCACTTCTGTGCACGTGACATTTCTGATAGAGACACGTGACCTTGGTGAACTAACAGCTAAGCGGTTCGACTCAGAATCCTCCGCTTTGGATTTGAGTACCGTGTATAAGTATTATTGAATAATGTTACCCTAAGGATCAAAGAAAGGTCAAATACTCCCAAGGGATTTTAATTTGTTGCGTTCCATTACTCCTCAGGATGAAATTTGTGTCAGCAATCAAGATGAACATATCAGCCAAACCCCGTACAAAGAGCAAATTAAGATTTTCGTTGAATGGGATGCCCAAAAATTAGGCAAAAATGCAACCAAAAATACCCCCTAGTGTTTAACCATTTTCATAATTGCTTCCGTATTATTATCCGACTGGCATTGCATTGAAAACTAGTAGAAAACCGTGAGAATTTGTGTCTTCACAAAATTCAAATGAGACAAAACTTCTCGCAAACAGAAATCCCAATCGACCATAAACTGCCGACCTTCTACCCCAGATCACCGAAAACTTGGAAACAAGTAAGAATGGCAACATGTTCAATCAGTGACGTGTTTATTCCAACGGAATTTTTTCGCTTGGTGATAATCGTGTATCCAGTTGTTGTAATCAAATCGATCAACTGTGAGGCGATCCTACTTAAAGCAAAGGAATGATCTAGCAATCAAAAAAAAATAATTTTTCTACTTTCATCAAAAGAGGACTTTTGAAGACGAGTTTCAAATATTGTGTTCTTCAACCCCGGACCCTGACAGTCGATTTGGAATGATCAGCAATACGAGTAAATTTGTCTGGCTTTTCAACACTAGATTCATCTTTTCATGTGTGAACTACACAAGAATGTTTCAACCTGAGAATAGTCGATGATTCATTATTGGTAATTATTCACTGTGGGTAACGCATGAGGACCAAAATCAACGACCGCTGATGTACAGAATAGGACACAATGCGATCACAGAGCTGTGGGAGAAGATAATAACAAATAATTAGAACTAATCCAAAAGATTAGGTCACATTTGTGTTCATCTTATTCCGGTTTTTGCAATCCTTCTTTGTTATTACCTAGGGAAAAAATGAGTTCGTATTTGTTAAATGTTTGCTCGTGTTCACGTCTGTTTTCGACCGAGGATCAGGGATCTGTTGTCTGTTTGTCTCGCTTTTTTCGTCTGTGCACGTGACCTTCCGATTCGAACACGTCAGGATGCCACGGGAAGATTAACACCTCAGGTCGTGTTGTTCAGTCTTCAATTTCTGATCCGAGTCAAAACATCCAAAAGGATTCAAGCATTCGATCGCTTAGATAAAAAACGATTTTTCAATATTTTTTCATTGGGAAATAGCAGAAAAATGAGGTCAAAAAAGGAAGAAATGTCTCTTCTAAGCTTTTTTTTAAAGTGATTCGTTTACAAGTATTTTCTTAGGGAACGAAAACAACCAGCACTGTGTCGTACACATCACCCTTGCCAATTTGTACTTGATCTCTGCATGGTACAGATTGTGTGTTGATTCAGTGCAATAATCTTCTCTCGATCTGATCAGAATCGTCCAAGTTTGTACTGATATTAAAATCTACGCATCGCGGAGCACGCGTATGAAATGATTTTGTCACAGATACGTCTGTTTCACTCAGTCTTCGCTCTAAATTCAAAGCCAATAGAAGTTCATTTGTACGTCTACACGTAGACATAGTTAAATTCAGTCACCGTGTCGTCAGCATGACAAGACGGGCAAAGTATGATCAGTTGATTCCTTCTTGAGGGTGGCTGCCTGTATAAGGTGGACAAAAGGCGCGAACATTTATTGTTCATATGGTCGTAGTGAAAAAGGTCTCAAAACTGATCAATTCCGAGTAACTTTCCAGCCTATTCGTATACATCAGACTGGTATTTTGAAATAAAAAACTGTGAAAGTTTTAACGACTAGAGTTAGAAAAAAAGGCTTGCTCTCGCGCAAGCCCTCTCTCTCTCCGATAAGGAAAATTAATTTTACGACCGTAATAAATATACTCGAAGAGTTTCGTCTGCATCTTTGCTGACTTGGTATTCCGAACGAGAATCGAATTACAACAGGAAACTATTTCGCCAGTTCAAATGTACAATTTCGTAAATCACTAAAAACCATCATAATGCTGCTAATTTAAGTTTTTTAAATTGGCGCTATTTCCAAATTTGCTATACGGGAAGAAAAATCCCACAATACGTTTGGATGATATAAAATGCTCTCATGACGATTGAGACGTTAAAGCTAAACAAAATATTCGGATGAGCCAGGCAAATGATAATTCTCAGTGTGTGCAAATCGACACACAGTCGAAAATAAGTTGTCCTATCAACCGGTGAGAATGTTTCAATTCCTCATCCGGGTAAAAACCGATACGAACAATGTATCCATTAGATGAGAAGAGAAAGAGTGGTCTGTCACTAATGTTCGGCGCCATTTGGAGTAAACTGTCCTGCGCTGGAACTCTAAAATTTCAGACGAATGACTGCTCCAAGCCTCGAAAGTGATTTCGTTAGGCAAATCTAAAGTTGTAGTACATCGTATTTTTTGAGGACACTGTCCATTGTCGTGCAACTGAATTAAGTCTACAGAACTGACCAAATTGTAAAAAAAGGATTTTGGACTTGGTGAGATCAATTTCGCTTGTTGATGTGACATTCTACGAGATATTTTGCTTACAAAACCCAGACTACTTTCTGGGCTAACGTGATTATTCTTGAGGTTCCAACTGTGAAACTCAGGCCTCTCTTTTCACCGTCTGGTTTAAGTCACTCGGTAACGGAGCTTAGTACCCAGTCTAAGTGCAGGTCAAACCTGTCATATAAGGTACGGGACATGAGGTGAGCTGTACAATGTTCTGTATTCCACTTCATGCAACAGGAGGAATCATATTACCAGACTTATAACGAGAGATTTGACTTAAAGGTGGAAACCGAATATTAATAATACAAAAAAGTACATCGGTTCGATAAGCGAGGAAGCCAATTAGAGGCTGGCAAGTGGGGATGCGACTGGCCGTGGGAAAAAGATTCGCATTTGTGACAACATGTTGAATATTTGACATAATCAGGCAAGAAAAACTAGAGTGTTTGGGGAAAGTAACACATATTAAACGAGACACATATTGAGATCAAATGTGACCGGCGTCAAATATTTTTAATACCAGCAATGAGCAAATAACCGATGACCAGAATGTGTACTCCACTATTTTAGGAAAAAATAAAAGGGCTTCGAATTTGGAATTCCCTCATTAGTGAAGTGGTCTGACCCGAGTACCGCTTACAGTCAGCAGACAGACACTTCAGATTCCTTGAACAGACAGATAGAGAATATTTCAGTTTCTACTAGCCATGATATTTGTTCTGGAGTACATACAGAAATAAGTAATTCAAGGTGGTGTAATTCAGAGATTTCTCCCCTATTTGACGGCATTCAGGTTGGCAGCGGGTCACCCTTGATGACGACGCACTTATCATAGTGATGTTTTTTCCTCGAAAGTTCATATGTTTCACTAACAAGACCTGAGGATGTCTAGATTTCCGGTGGTTACGAAAACCACTGAGGTAAACCTACTTCCTAGGCTTGATTCTAACTTGCGAATAGCCAGGATGGTAGGGCACCGACATAGCAGGCCTTTTCTATGAACTTTTCCCAAACGTTTCCAACATATCAGTCCATAATAAAGCATACTGGTGAATTTCATCTGAAATGCATTTTAATCCAATCCGAAGTTCGAACTCGTCTATCCCCATCCGAGCCCAGTAGAATAAAAGCAAATGACCGTGTACGGCCCAATATGTCGTATGACTGTTACTGAATGCTTATTACATTGAACGGAAACAATATAGGTCTAAGAAGAGATTGACTAGTCATCGAGGTGACTGAAACGGCTGGACAGTGCATAACAAAAATAGGAATTTAACAAATGGCCAACTTACTCACTTAGTGATATGTGCAAAATGCAAGATTAGAAGTGTCTGGTTATTGGTGCGTTATTGGTATACAACTATGAAATCCATTTCAGTGATTTTGTTTTAGCGACGCACAGACATTGAGCATACAGGCCTGGTAACAACCATACGACAAAAGTAAAGAAGAATAATCTGTTACCAGGGGAGAACTGGAGTGGAAAAAACGAAAAAATAAAACGAATCCACACCAGATTCGAACAAGTTCGCTATCACGGGCGTACACACACAAATACAGAAGCATACAGGCGCACGCAACTTCGATCAGAACAAACAGACATGTGGAAAAAAATTGAAAGAGGTAGCATCCAACTGAGTTTCTGACTGTGTGCAGGTCGGAAAATACACACCTAAGGGGGGGGCACGAAAGACAGGACAATCTGTTTGGAGTCGGTCACAGTCACTTGCCAGTCAATCAGTATTAATGGAAATGGAAAGCAGAAAAGTAAGTCCTGGTCACATTTCCTTGCCTTGGCAAACTTGGTTCACTGTCTCTAGTGCTGCAGGCATCGCTCGAGGCAACGAATGATAGCCGATTTGACCACTGGTTGATCGGGAATTCCTTTTTTCAAGAGTAGTTGTTCCAGCTATCTGTGAAGGGGATTTGTGATTCTGACAGATTTTCGGAAGGAATTCAGACTATCCTTAAAGATTAGATATCATTCCGGGGACTAGGTGTACTGCTTTGCAAAGACTCAATAGCATTGATCCATTGATCAACAATGATTCACAATAAACCATACGGGTTAAGAAATGACCGTGTCCTTTTAGATTAAATAATCATTGGATATTTCAAAAGCATCCAGTATAACGAACCTTGGCAACCTGCACTAGCAAAGTTGCTCGTCAATGGCGGATATTTCACTCTTGGTTACTCAACAACCCTGAAAGGGCATTAGCACAAAGTCATTCAGACCAAAGACAGACTTAATCTCCGATTAGTTCAAATAGCTAATTTTCTTCTGCAATTTTTACCTGGACAGAACAGTTCATGCCACATTTCTGCGCATCGCAGCCAACTGTAACTGGTTAAAAACTAATGTTAGAAGTGTACAATATCATGTAGTATTCGGTGATGAAAGGATTGCTGGAGTATTGTGTGTGTCCTTTGAGTTATATGGTCAACGCAGCCCGAATCCAACCCAGTTTTTGAGTCTATGACCAGGAAATAGACTAATCAAAATACCCTTTGTCTGTAAACCAAGGTTCCTTGGTTTCCTCTTACCGACAAGTAGATTGCTGATAATGTGCAGGTGATCGTCCCATTCAGAAATTTGGGAGTCTAATGCCACAGTCAACCACTTGGCTGATGGTTGCAATTGATCAGAATCCCAAATTTCTAACGCAAAGGTAGCAAATTCGAGTCCGCCCACTGCGGGTCAACTTCCCCACCGGTTAGTTCCCAACTGGCCATGACTACATTTCAGGGATATGAGGACTATCAAAAATAAGAGATGCCCTGCGCCATTTAAGGCTTATTCGATGAGACGTCATCAATCAATTTAGCATAGTATCAATGAGCTGTTTTAGCATCGATATCAGGCGATTTGCTTTTGATTAACCGAATCACTTTGGTCCAAAAGTCGGGCTGACTGATGAATCAAAATCCAATGTTTTTAGCGCCAAGCCGAACAAAGCGTGACATGTAGAATTCATTCAGCTGGTAAGTCTTCGATTTCGGTGAGACGTAGCCCAAACATCGACACAACTCACGCATTTTTATCGCTTGCACGGTAGGCTCTTTGCACGTATAGCTCGGGAACATTTGCTTATTCATCTACGTACTGCAGTCAAAATTCTACTAAGTTGCTCTCATGTCACTAATCTACGAGAAATAAAAAGCCATCATGGTTGTGGTCTTACACGGCTTGATAGCCCGCTGATAGCTTTGTCATATATATATATATATATATAAATTATATATATGCATATATATATACATACATATATATACTTCATATCAATTTAAAAATGGCCATAGCAACAAAGTTTAAGTGGAACGTCACAGAAAATGTACGAAAGAACGGAAATAAAGACAGAAAGGCAGCCAATAGCATTATTTGTGTTTTCGCCCAACGTACTTTGTGATATTTTGTTATTTTCCGTGAACGGGGTTTTGGGGACCGTACACGAGTTCTACACACAGATCCTACAGAGCATTCATACCAGCGATTTCATGTCCCAAATCACGTCTCTGAGCCTCACCAACCAACCAACCAACCAACGAAGGCGAGAAGCAACAACCGAGGTCAAACCATCCAAATGGCCATTTGATGGCAACACTTACAGGAGGCGTTCATGCATGAGGATGAACTGAGAGAGGAGTGTCAAGTGTGGACATATGCTTAAGGGCATTACACGGGAAATCGGTAGTTTGCTTACGGCAAAAACCAGCTTATTCTCGTACCTAATAGCGACAGTAGGTATGTAAATCTATATGCATTGCTGTGACAGGAAATTTAAATGCAAACTAAAGGACTAGACAGATTAGATAATAATTTCGATGTGATACACACGAGATTTGCAATGAACGGAGATGATAATCGATGGTCCAAATAATTTGTTATACCAGCAGATTTATCCATAGATTTGACAATGAGTCCTTGTTTTGGATTGCCGACGTTAACCTAATTCTAGGTTTGTGTTCTGAATGAAATTCCAACCAGCTGATCTCATTGACAATCGTCGAACCTCAAAACCAAGTCAGGAACGACGAGATGCAGACAACTGCAGTCTTTCACACATCCACATAGGTTCGCGCACACTTAAGTTCTCGAAAGTGTGACATAGTTCCGCTATCGGTAACTTCCATTGTCCGAGTACTTGTTGAGCCAAACGTGGCAAGATGTTCACAAATCAAACAGACAGTTTCCAGACTCTGATAATCAATTTCTGCGTTCATTGTACAGTTTTGTCCAATCAGTTCTTAAAGCTTACGGAAATAATCAAGTTCCACATCGATTTTTTATTGGGTACATGGCCAATAGAGATTTGTGAAAAATGGGATATATAGCGGACAGTGTTCATTACACTTTCAGTAAACAAGTAAATTAACCAAGCACTTGATTACCCAACCGACCAATTAGTCACAAATGCTTATTCTAACCCCCTGTGTATGCGATTATTTACTACAATAAGCTCGAGTAATGTTTTTGATCGTTTCCGGAGACTTTAGTCCCTGTCGTAAACTTTAGTGGAGAGAACCAACGGCGTATTTCAACCTATTCAAGCCTAAAGATTACAACCTATGCCACACGCGTGTGGAATTCCGAAACATGTGTTTACTAGCCTACATGAATACACGTGCGTGATTCTGACTATTTGCGTTATGGTAAAGGAAGTAAGATTAATTGGATTTATTCGCTCGGTCGATATCGGACTTCTCATCCTGTTTATTCGGTCTGATTGATTGCCTCAAAATCCCGAAATGCGGTCAACTTCAGAAAGGCGCGAGTAACACACAGGTCTTCAGAAATCTAAGCAGACAGTTGATTTATAAGCTAACTCAGTATTTACCTATTGGAAACGATGGATATCTAGTGGATAAGTTTGCCCAATAGGTATGAGGTTGCCAAAACCACATGGACTGTCCTCACCCGTTTTCGAGGAAAGTGGCAAATGTTTGGTTCTAAAATTAACCCAGCTCTGCAGGTCGTTCCGGCAAAAAGTAACGTATTTCAGAAAGATTATATGCTTTTATGTTTGTGCCGATTTCTCGGAAATATGTTAGACAAAGCTGGGTGAAATTAAAGTGGAATTTGTTTGGCAAACAATACCGACTATCTTGAGCTCAACAAAGGCCAACCCGTCGGAATCGCGTCAATTTCCAACTCGGCAGGGGTTGCATGAATCGCATCCTCATTACACATAAGGCCCGAGAATATTGACAAACATTTGTAAATTGACGACTTCTGCCCTTAACAAACTGAAATCCGCACTCGACTCAGACGACGGATCGGTTCTGTGGCGTCCCGTCACAACGAAAAATATGTCAGAAAATCTCATTTCTCTTTGCCAATCGTCATATGCCAACAACCGAAGCCGAGGTCTCATTTGGGGACTTCCTTCGCCCAGTTCACCACAAGAATTGCTCTTCGGCCGGGTTGTCTAAGGTCACTCGTTCTTTCCAACTTTGTGCAATGAAATCATTAGAGAGGGTGCCCTATCTTCATGTGAGACTATTCCTGTCGATATTTGCTCGGACACCAAGTTTTCCGACTTTAAATGTTTTGATGATATCTTCCATTAAAGGAAAGACCGTGCCTGTTTATAGTCTTTTCTCGACCATCTGAATATCATTGTAAACATGATCGGAGTGCATTTTGCACTTTCGAGGTGTAAAGTGTTGTTGCAAGACCGAATTGGCTCAAAGTCGAGTTTGGTTCTTGTAGGGAAGGGGTTGGGAGATTTAGTTAGGATCAACCACCTTGGTACTTCTTGCCCGGTAGTCGTATACAGGATACCGTGTCTCTGCGTACGCTGAAATGATCCTGGATGCGATGGCAAACCAGTTTTGTCGGTTTCTCTGCTACACTTGGTATTTTCGTAGTACTGTCTCCGAATGACAACACTAAAGTTAGACTTAGGGCTTTTGGTTTATAAAAACGGACCCTGAATTAGAATTGTTTAGGATGGATCAGACATAGCGTGTATTCGGGCAGATCAGCTACCTTCGTATACACTGTTTCCCTCGGCAATTGACTGCTGGAAGATCGGTCGGGAAAATGAGCCTATGACTTTGCCGAGAGAAAAGAAACCCAAAAAAGATGGCTTTAATAAATCCCCTTAGATTTATCTTTTGTCTTTTGCTTCCTTTATTAATGAAATAACAACATACATCGTTTTTCAGGAAAGGGGCCGCGGCCAACAGAAGGCTGCCAAGTGGGGAAGTTGGTCGACGGTGGGAGGATTCAAACCCGCGACTTCCACTTGCAAAGGCTACTCTACCTTATCATCTTGGCCACTACCGAGTTCCAATTTACGAGGTTCCCTAAGACGACGGCTGGAGTCTTTATATGATGGAACACAATGCTACAGTCAGGGAATGATCTTGCTGTCAAAATATTTTGGCTCATTTAAAATCTTTCAGTCTTGTAATCTGTTAGTTTTTATTTCACTATTAATCGATGATACGAGGCAGCATCCGGAAATTAGATCACGTTAGTGGAACAGGTATACTACCAGAACTACGTTGTGCTTAGGCTACGGACATTTAAGGAGACGGGAAAATTCCAATTTGAGATCCCCGCGCATTGCGTGAAACGCGGTGCAAATCTGTGCTCATTTAAGAGCGACTTCAGGGGAGAATTCACACACTGAATGCGTTTGAGCTAAACATCGACGGGGGTATGTGTTGATTCAGTAGAAAAAAATCAAGCGTGGTTATTAAATCAGCTTCATCACTGTGATCCGTGTTAGATACAAGTCTCGACTGTCCAGAATTCAGACCAAGGCTGACGCCAATCGATTTACTGGTGACAGGACAGCCAACAACGGCCTCACCACACCGATCGATCAGGAGACTGATGAAGCTGCCCAAGCATTCATCGGTCGGATCACTGAGACCTGACAAGTTTTACAAATTAGTGGCTTATGAAGCTTACGGTAACGGCCGATTGCGATCATTCAATAAGTTGAACAGCTTTTCTCCAACTTACATACAAAACTATTTTGAAATTTTAACGCCTTCTTTTCAGAACCAGCTAGATTGACTGGAACACCTACGCGGTGTTGCATGTTGACTACTCAAAGAAGTACTTTTGCGATATACTTCTGAAGTTTGAAGGCAAAATAGACCTGTCGAAGTGCAGTGGATCCATTCGGTTCATACGGTTGAATTTAACTTCCCTTGTTGAATGTGTCGATTAATTTTTTACTCAAACAGTCCAATTCCGGTGCTGCGAATTTTCGAAAGATATTTGTTTGTTTAACTTCAATGCTTGCCCGGTGACGATGAATTTCGGATGCTCCTGATTCTGGCCTACTAAGGGTAAGAGGGATGGTGAATGACTATTTGATAAAATATAGTCAATCGTAGCTTAGTTGAAACTGTCCACAAGGAATGTCTTTCCAAAGCAAATTCCATTTGCTTACAAGTAATGTGGGTTGGAAGTATGTTGAACACATATGACATGATCTATTTGATGAGCATATTTTGTTTTAAATCAATTTGATTGCTTTCTCATCAGATGATTAAAGCTTTTTAAAAAAAGTCATTTCGGTCCAAATCGAATTCAAATATTTTTCTAGAACTGACAGCGAGAGACAGAAAGACATAATTTTGTGTTAGGTAAACATAGATGGAGATTCACAAAATTTGATTCGTCCAATTCATTCGGTTGGCGTCAACTTTTTTCTCACACGTCTTTGAAACGCAATTCTTCAAAAAATACAGAGAAATAGCAATCACATTCCCCTACGGGCAAGATACGCGCCAACATTTGAAAAAAATCCAATTCTTTGATCTCACGTCCGCCTATTTTATTTCCGAATGAATTCAGTTTCTCATCAGTTGGAAGAAACTATTTCACTTCTCAAGACAGAAATCGAACTACTCAACAAATGGTCACGTACAAATGACTTCCTAAATCGACGAACTATCGTTTGCCCGTACGTAAACGTGGTTACTTTACCATGACCTGGAGCAGGTCAGCTGAATCACGTGATACTCCAACCGTTTAACCAAGTCCTTATGGACTGAAGGAGTTCAGCTATCGAAATAAAATTGGATTGTATATGACATGAAACTAACAGAGGGCAGTGTTGCCGTTTTTGTGAAATTAAAATGGAAACGATCTGAAGAAACAAAGTGAGAAATAAAGTGTCAAATGGGAAACCTTTCCCCATATTCTTGTTAGTTGTGAATATCCAGCATCGCATAACATTAGGTAGGAAAATAAATTGGGTTCCTTGAAAAATCACCTGGGCCTGAGAGCCCTGTTTCGGATTTCGTGTTCAGCTTGTGCATATGGGGAGCTCAGTTCATCAACCTTCATCAACTATCTTGCTCGATCAAGCCCACGTAGGTACCCAGTGGGTCTGGCAAGAACAATCGTGGGTTCGTGTCGTTACGCATGCGTGTGTTCTCAATCACCGGCGAACCTGTAAAGGATTTCGCAGGTCAGTCTTATCATGGAGGTGTAAATCCCACGGTTGATATTGGAACTTCTGAAGGTGGAAACAGATTCGTTGCAGAATGTGCTAAACAAATTCGTTGGGAAGAGCAGTTCTACTCTGACGTGATTAGCAATAAAATTGATAATTTTATATCTTGCCTTCGTGGGACCACACAACCAGAAAGACTAAATAGATGTAAGAAATGTTTGAGCCCAGAACGGAGCAGAAGTTGAGGAGACGGTAGAAAATATTTACAAACAACTGGTTATAGGTAACCGCAAAAGGTTAATGGTAAGCTACTTGGACATGCATAGTATCACAGTGTATGTTTTGTAACTGCATCGATCCCAGAAGTACTTGGCCTCGGAAAGTGTCTTATGCTCTTGTAGTTGGAACGATCAGTCCGGGTGTTTCCCAGATGAATTCTTTCCACGCCTTGTTCATCCGACTTCGCATCTAAGCACGTAAGTTAACGAAGTGTAGACAATGCCCGTGAATGAATTTGAACCCTATTGTGTAACAATTTACAATCATTCTGAAGTTAGCCCAACAAACTAAGGAGTATTTAACGATCGAATATTTCTTTTCTCTGATTTCTTGCTCTAACTGCTATTCACAAAAGATTAAATTAAACAACTAAATGAACTGTTTCAGAAAAAGTGATCATTTTATCCAGCTTTGATTAGTCGTTAACTGATTACAGACACAGGTAATGAATAATCACGCTTGACCGAGGCTTAACTATTGAAGCCCATAGGTGAAGTACGAAGCCGTTTCATTTGGCTGACTAGAAGTAACCAGTAAGATACAACCATTATGCCGAAATGTGTCCGAATCCGGGCGAAATGGTTATGAGGTAACCAAGATTTCCGTTAGAATTTGCGCGTGATAACTCCACTTTGCAAAATATTTGCGTGATTCTCAGACTGTGATAATCAAGTTCAGCTTGCCGTTCACGGAACACTGACTTCGTTAGCCGAAAATACGGACAATCGGACTTGATAAACAAACAATGTCTTGTCATAGGAAAAGGCAAATGAAGGGGGAGTGGTAATTGCTTCTTCCGTTCTTTCTTGATCTGCAATGTTCGAACGATGAACGTTTGTTTACAATATACTGAGCGGTTGACATGAACCCCACGGAGTGTACCTTGCCTTTCATGTTTCACTCGTTCTTAAACAAGTTTGGTTTAGTTCATGTCAGCTCGATTCAGTCTGGTTAGTTCTACCAGCGAGTAAAGTGGCTTTGCGATAATTCGGATTTGTGTTGCTGCACGTCCAGGTTAGGATGAATCCAGGAAAAAAGGTTGAGGTTTTTGGCAGAACTGCTGCGCACCAGGAGACGGTTGAATGGATAAACCATGCCAGATCTTGGAGATCGGTTGGGAGAACCGATATTACCGCTTGTTGTGCAGATCTAGTAAATTTTTTGCGTGTTTTTCACTGCTTCACCCTAACCCTGTTTTGTTCAATTTGTTTTGAAGAACGGGAGGCACTGAAAGTGTCCATTTTTGGCCGGTCTCTTGGAATTCACCCTGCTACTGCAGTGTGACTCGAATGATTAAAAAGCAAATGGGGTTGGTTCAAGAGATTTTGCCCAAACAATTATCTGAGCGAGTTACACTGTGTCCAATGAAGACTTGCCGAGTACATTAAAACCGTTGTGTGAACGAATTCGTCTGCACGCCACAAGACTCTCATCTTGCAGGAACCCAAATTACCCGCAGAACAAAATCGCTGCTCAGGAAAGTTTCCCATGTTTTCTACACGATTGACTCCTGTCCAGCCATTGGATTTGTGGCATTTAAAAGTGAATATCGCCAGTTTGAATCCACGCTTTATCGGTTATTTCGGAATGCCGGGATGGACTTCGTTCAGAAATACCGAGCGTTCAATAAATGTTTAAGGAAGGAAGCAAGAGACCACTCTGGTACAATTAACAGAAGTTAGTAAACAACCAAAAGCACGATACGCCCAACTCAGTCCCCTGAACTGCTGCTTCGTTATAAATCTAAGCTTGAAAAGCATTTCTCAAGTTCCATGGAATAGGAGAACCTAGAACTCATCCCGGAATGGCTAACTATCGATTTTTTGCACCAGGCGACAAGCTAGCATTTAAAGCCTATTCATTTTTTTCCTCTCAAACGACCCAGTGTGGTTTATCTTCCCTTGGGCTAGAAACGAGGTTGGCATAGTTTCCCTGAGAATCCTGGAGACAATTTAAAATGGGCTTCTTCAAGCTTGTCTGGAGTGAGTTAGAAATGAATTATTTTTGATGTAAATTCACCGTATTCTGATCGATTTGATTGTGGAGTGTTCTTCATCTGTTACTCTTGCTTGCAATCTTAATGCTAGAATCATCGAGTCCAAGCCTGTTGCAGAAACAGGATGGACTATGGATTGTTTTATGTGAGTTTTCCAGTTTTTCTCGTGCCGTTTTCCTGCCTGTAAAAACCCTCATATTGTATATACTTGTGGCTAATATCAGTCTAGGGCGGTACCCAGCTATATTATCGCTTGGCTTTTTGGGGCATCAAGCGTCTCAATTGACCATTAGACGATTACAAAACTAATGAACCACAAGATTTTTTGCTTCGCTGATCTAACCTAACCTCTGATTAGATGTATTACATGATTCACTAAGGAAGTCTGAGGCTATTCGTTTAGTCCCCAAACATGGTGACTGGGCCATTTCCTGTACATTGTTTCCCTGTGACAGATTTGTCCCATGTGCCAAAAACAGTCTAGTTGATTTGGACTTACTCGGCAAACATCGATGTGAAGGTCTCACTGGTGCATGGGAAAGCTACTTGGAAATGATTTCAGAGCCTTATTTTTTTCAAAATGAATCTACACAATTTCAAAGTAAAGAAAATGTACACAGGAAGAAAATACGACCTGTAAAGAAACTGAGACAATTCTGCTTGTCTTTCAAAGGCGATACGTAAGCTAAAGTCACACAAAGATGGCTGTCAGGTTTAGTCGATAGAACACTACACCGAACAACTGTATTTCCTTACTCACACCCGAAAGCTGCTAGCTTTTTTCTCAATCAAGAGACAAAAATTATTCTGCATTCCGTTTCTGCGTGTGTTAATTCACCTATTGCTATGGGATGAAGTATACTAGTTTCACGAAAAGACGTTTATTCAGTCGTGTCCGTATAGACCGCCTTGTATGGCTGGGCGCAAGACTAGCGAGGATGGTTAGAAAAGCG
Source organism: Fasciolopsis buskii (assembly GCA_008360955.1). Classification (NCBI taxonomy): domain Eukaryota; kingdom Metazoa; phylum Platyhelminthes; class Trematoda; order Plagiorchiida; family Fasciolidae; genus Fasciolopsis; species Fasciolopsis buskii. The sequence continues at coordinate 43,927 of LUCM01008889.1, read as the reverse complement.
GTGTTCTCGCACCTGATTCAGTCTAAATACTAAATTGATGCGATTAAAGTGTCTCTTTCTATCCACAAAGTTCGGAAGAAACGAGCAAGAACTGTCAAATTCCATGTCCTAAATGCAGCTACAACCGCATGCACGTGACTATGCAACTCTCGTCCCTAGGCTCGGAAACGGTTTGCCCACACACTTAACCTAATGCGGCCCCATGGTAAGGATTGAAAAACCAGAATATTTGGCACCGGGATTTATTCCACACATGTGCTTGCACACATATACACATCTTATCGCATGGTGATGTGAACCATAATACCTTTAAGTAGCCTTTCGTCTTGGAGTTTATTGTTTAAATATAACGATATGTAAAATCACGACTACGAAGAATGGAACATGAGCTTTTCCGTTATGTTCCGTCGTCCTCAGTGTGTTCTATGAGCTTTCCAAACAGCCTTAACAACCGCGCTACAAAACCAACGGACAGACACAAATCGATGCGACTCAAAACATTGTTTTGAGATTGAAATATAAAAATATTTGTAGAAACTTATGATGAACTATTTCAGTGGTAAACAACTAGCTAAGAAATGACAACCCTCGTTTCTCACCCGAAAGAGAAGGTGAAGGAAGAATGGGTGATGACGATTAGTGACAAGTGTAACAGTAACAGCACTACGGAAAGTCCGAGTTGATTCGGTTGAGTTCATGCAAGTCTGAATGCGTTTGGCGGCAGAGCCATTGCCAGAACTGGATGGATTGACCGCGTAAGCCATAAGCAGGTTAGGTTTCTAGTACTGGATACTGGATCAAGGCATACTCTATCACAGCCAATCCAGATCAGTAGACTTCTGTGGTTGGGTCACGTGTTGCGCATGGCGAACACTCATCTACTGTATCGTACCATTTTCCGTTTCTCCCACGGAATGGAAGAATCCACGTGGAAGTCAACTGATGAAGTGGCAACGTGGAACGAGATAATATACAGGGGGCTTGGCAGAATTTGGTGTCTCGCGTCTTCGTGGTTGGAGTTCAAACTAGTCGCCAACCAGCATGCTGTATACAGTAAGGGATATGGTAGCGAACGGTGAACAGGAAGCGATTGTGTTGTCACTTTCTGACGAATCAGAATGATAGAAAAATCCCGGGTTTGTGCAGTTAGACTATATTCACTCCTGTAGGCCCACTTCCTGTTAACGTTGAGCATTCATCCCTTCTCTGGCAATATGTAAGTCGGCGAGAAAGGCATCAGTCAGTAGAGCTTGCGCTGCTGCTGTTTAGTGCTGAAAGATGATGATGATAAATGTTGAGGCCTGGGGGATAAAAATGTTTTTTAAAAAAAAGGGAAGAAGNATAAGCAGGTTAGGTTTCTAGTACTGGATACTGGATCAAGGCATACTCTATCACAGCCAATCCAGATCAGTAGACTTCTGTGGTTGGGTCACGTGTTGCGCATGGCGAACACTCATCTACTGTATCGTACCATTTTCCGTTTCTCCCACGGAATGGAAGAATCCACGTGGAAGTCAACTGATGAAGTGGCAACGTGGAACGAGATAATATACAGGGGGCTTGGCAGAATTTGGTGTCTCTTGTCTTCGTGGTTGGAGTTCAAACTAGTCGCCAACCAGCATGCTGTATACAGTAAGGGATATGGTAGCGAACGGTGAACAGGGAGCGATCGTGTTGTCACTTTCTGACGAATCAGAATGATAGAAAAATCCCGGGTTTGTGCAGTTAGACTATATTCACTCCTGTAGGCCCACGTCCTGTTAACGTTGAGCATTCATTCCTTCTCTGGCAATATGAAAGGCATCAGTCAGTAGAGCTTGCGCTGCTGCTGTTTAGTGCTGAAAGATGATGATGATAAATGTTGAGGCCTGGATGATACATGTGTATGTAACAAGGAGGCTTACAGGGATCCGCAAAATGTTTCAAACCTACCAAATCCCATATTATAACGTCAAATTTTACTCCAAAACTATCTGGTGGTTCGATAAAAGGGCTGTTATCTGCTTTCCGAAAACAAAAGTACGTGAATGCAGGATTTAATCTCAGGACCCTGAGACTTTGAGTTTTTCAAGTAAAGTCGACTGTCTGAACACCAATGTACAAAGGGCCATGGTGCCCATCGATCGTCATGGTATGCAGAATGACCGACGCACGCATGTTCATGAAATTACTTATCATGCATCATTGGTGCTCAATTCCATACTAGGAAACCATGAGAGCACTGTAGAGCCACTTCATACTGGGTAGGAATCATCAGCAGTGAACACCCATCGCGCCCAAACCGGAACGAAGATCTCAGCCAATGTGCTAACGGATAGGCTCTCAACGGTTTTGTTGAACTTGATCACATGGTGATTTTGCTCGTCCGCCTTACTGATTTCCACGGCCACGGGCGGCTGACTCACGGTGGTCAACTCCCAACGATAGTTGACTTCTCTATGTAGCTTAAGCACGAGGAAGGTTTTGAACATGACCGACAGAACGGAAACTTCTCAATCACATCTACATGTAGTTAAATACTACGACGTTGGAGTAGATTATCGATGTCATTTTTTCCACACCAATTCGGAATTAGGGTAAAACTATTTGGAACCGCAACCCGGTTGGTTTTTGGGACTTTGTTCACATTGGTCTGAAACGTAATTCAGACTACACGAGGACATTTGCATTTACATCCTCTAAGGGGCACCGAATTACTGTGCTCTCTTATTCAGATAGTGGAAGACAATGGTATTTCCCAAAAATCGAATAGCGTTCGACAGGAACACGAACGATTTTGACATAAATTCCAGAAAAGACTGAGAAGTGGGATGTAATAGGAAGGACGGTTCGCAAATAGAGTTTCGAACGTATTGCTGACGTTTTAGAAACAAGATTACCTATTTAAACCAACTAGCCTTCTAGTTTCGCTTGAGATGGCTATTTTTTGATGAGAAGTTTGCGGTTTACTTGTCTTCGTGGTACTATTTTTTCTAGGCGAAGAGCTTCTGCAGTTTTTGATAGGTGCAAGAATAAGAATGGATATAAAAGACCGAGTTCAAGTATTTTGCGTTTGCTTCTCAAATGCTTACAAACAATCGCTGTCGTTGTGGTGATAATCGTATGACTGAACAGGGACAGAAACACGGCTGACCTCGATGGTGACTGATACGGAATATGAGGGTAGGACATTAAGGTCTAATCAAGTGGTAGGCTGACGTTGAGTCACTGCGGTTTATCGGTTCGACTCCCATCCCAAGAATCGTTCAACGAAAAGCCAAACTAAAAATGTTACCTAAGTCTTACAACTAAAAAAATCAATGCTCGAAACTGACTTGGACGCAGCAGAAGTTGGGTTGGACATCTGCAACGTAGCACGACATTCGCCAGGCAAATGGATCCAGCAAGTTCCAGTCTCAGCGTGTCCTGCACCCGGAAGTCTTATGGTTACATGGTCATAAGCTAGCAGTATGTGTAGAAGTCATCCCAAACCTCAATTTCAACTGATCGCAATGGTTCACGAACAACCCACCAATATATCGTTGCAGTACAGCTTAACTTTCCTACCCAGCGCTTCAATCCCAGACTATCGTGTATCACGCTATCACTATGTCTTGTTTCACAAGTGAAGAGGAAGCACGTTAATATTT
>LUCM01008889.1:0-39575 GCA_008360955.1 Fasciolopsis buskii | reverse complement strand
ATTCTTGTGAACGACACGTTTGCAATCCTCATTTGGTCAACTACGGGAACCAGCAAACAATTTTCGTGATGACTTCCTTTATGTCTTCTATCCATTTATTACTGAATACTCTAAGGTAGATACGCATCGCTGACTCACCCGTGCTAAGTACAAATAAATGATATTCTGTTAGCCTGACTTATTGAGGCAATGAAAGGTAACACAAGTGTCCGGAAGTACCACATCCACGCAAACAGGCAAACTGGTCACCTAAACGTAGGTAAGATATCGTCGAAAAGTCCCTAAAAATGGATGAAAACTTTGTCACGTTCATTTTTTGGGCAAAGAGACAAGAAACGCAAGATCAATAAAATACAATTCAGCAAACTTCCCCGATGACTGAAGCGTTGCGGTTCTGGAGGATTTCACATCGAAGTTACGGTGAAAACCGAAATACATTTGAGTGTGGCTAACACAAACATTTTTTGCCAGCGATATTTCTTCACTTTCGCATAAAACTAAGTATTTTAGACCAAATAGAAAGAGAAACTGACCACCTGCACAAGAGCAAGCAAAAATCCTGATTTCCTGCCCTAATGGCAACACGATCAATCTGTAAATAGCTAGTCACACTTAGCGGTCATTCACTAATTGAGGGATTGGAAAGCTGGGCCTAACTAGATGACTCGGCCGAAAGAAATATGTACGTCCATGACTAGTACACTCCCAGAGAGTTTCCAAGCTGCCCGAATTCTTTGGGTGCAATCAATTCAGTGGGAGCAGAAAAAACAGAATTACTTCCAGCTGCACCATGGAACACAGCGAAAATCAAGATCGAATGACCAAACATTTAGGCAGGAAACGTTCTGAAACTATTTCTTCCCATTTCCCACCTAGCCAGTTGCACAACAGAAGAGGACAAATTGCCGCTTAAAATTCTTTCCACTTTTTTAGGGACAATTAGCAAATGTAAGTGGAGTGTAGACAGTCGGATGCGATCACGTGCTACTAGGCTATGAATTACTGACGCTCAGCCATGTTCCACACCTATAAACCGATATTACATCATCGGACACTAATGACGGATAGAGGCTATTATGTATTAACCTTATACATGGCTTGAATCCAACCATGATTATAGGTTCCAGGTGGCCATTATGGCATTGTGCGGACGTTTCTTGACGTGTTGGTTAAAAGGAACGCCAACGGCACATTTGAAACAAGTTCATGTCAAACACTGGACTCATTCCAACCGCCCACATAATCACAAACACCTATGTATCCGAATTTCATTTACGAGAGGCAAAACCCACTGTAGCAAGGAAGCACTAAGAAGGTTCGAGAGGAACGGCTATCCAAAGAACTTCATATTCAAAGCCATGCACGCGATGATCAACGAGGCGAAACGAAGAGCACAATCAAACAGAAGGGTCGTTCCACCATACATCAAAATTCATCTGAATTAACTGAAACATTGCACCGAGAGATTACTCCGGTGAATCACAACTGCTCCTAGACCGTCCGAAACTGTGAGATTTAGATCACTAATTTGAGCGGTATAGAGTTTAGCTAATTGAGTGAACCAAAATTCGCATTGACAATGACAGTTCGGCTGGTGATTAAACGTGTGCACCAATGACCTGAGCTATTAAAAATGCAGATTTACAGTATAGGGTCTTCAGCATGGTTAATTTTGTGAAAAATATCATCTTTTTATAAAATTCTAAATTTTAAAAAGCCTACCCCACTGAATGCTTGGTTTGTTTTACTAGCTGGAAACCTCTGCTTACAAAGTGATTCAATGCTGAACTCGTTGTTGATAAGTGGAACAGGACATCTTCTGCCTAAACTACTGGATTTGATTTGTTTAGAACCGTTATTAGTTGTGGCGATTTCAACTGAACTGTGAATTATTTTGCATTAGCGTAGCATCTTCAAGCGCATGCAGTATTTCATGCAAAATTGGGCTCAGTTCTGGTTCCGCGTGATATTCTGCCATTTCTGTTACTTCTTACTTACACATTTTGTTAACCTATATGTGTTTTGTTGAATAGAAATCAACAACACTTTCGGAATACATCAGTTGGAGTGATAGCTACTCGCTTAAGAAAGACACTAAAAATTTGGAGTCCCTAAATTTCTGCATTGCTGCATCGGAACTTGAAGACTAGACTGAGCGTTCAATGGAACTCGTATATCCTCGAAGTTCGAAACTCGAGACAAACGATAGACTTTCTCTTTGAGTGTTTGAATACGATGTTTATAACCCGAACCCAACCATTTCTTGGCTATTAAAACATATTTCGTTAGTAAAATTAAAAATACTAAAATAACAAATCTTCGTTCATTAAATCGAGATTTAAATTAGTCAATACAGGCTCTTGTCTGGAATTGTCAAACTCGAACACCAGAGTACACCTGTGGAGATCACAGAGGAAAAAAACAGGCACTAGATGGACAAATTGTTAGCACCAGCCTCGACAGGAGTTTATGCTTTCCCATAAAGATAGCCTCACCGAGCATACAAATCACATCAAATCGTCTGAGTGTGACCCTCATACAAACAACAGACTCAACGACCGGTCATGAATAGTCTTAATTATACGGATGAGATTAGCCTTCCAAAATGTGCCACCCATCGACTATGTTCAAGCATACCAACTATATAGCATTACTTCAAAAGCGAGGTGATTAAAAATCCCCAAAAAGGTGGATTTGAACCGTTTTTATCTATCGGGAATCTATCCACAGTATTCCGTCCAGCGATGAGCTGAGCACATGTTTCAGTCTCTCAGGTACACTAAGTATGACAAAATGACCACTGATAAGGTAAAAATTCAAATCCGCACCCAACGCTAACAAACAGGAGTTAAGAAAAACAAATTTTTGCTAGAAACTGCAAAATAACAAATAAGAACGCGCTTAAATCATCTTGCGTCCCGCAATGCACGTAATTTCACCTAAATCCAATGCTCCCGGTCACAACAATCTCTAAAAAGGGTACCTTTGTCTGTATGACAATTGTCCGTGAGATCGGTATAACCCAGTGAATAGAAAACTGCTTTGCACATTTGATCAGGCTTTGTATCTATGCCTAAATCGCACAAGGCTCGAATATGGTCAGCTTCATGTATGGCACTATGCCATACAAAAATTCTGAAGTACTAGAGACAACAAGAATCAATCTGGATTGTTTTACGTTGCCTGGCGCACAATTTCGAAATGTCGACTATTCCAAAACGATGTTACCGAAGGTCATTAATCAACAGTTCGCTTGCTCCTCAGGTGAAACGAGATGGGACCAGAAAAATTGAAAAAAGGACAAATAAATGGTTTCTTTGCAAGTTCCAAAGAACCAGTTTGCTGTACACGCAGACACACAGTGAACACTGAGGTTCCGAACATACTGACCTGAATTATTTATAAACCTAAGGGCATTTGGAATAAATGTAAAAAAAAATGTTATGCACGTTTATTAGGGACAGATCAATGTTGTCCGTAGTGCACACGAAAGTTCGGATAATTCGTTCATTATTAGTCTTTATCTTGTTTGAGTTAAGTGCCATATGATGGTGGGAAGTTTGACTTTAAACATCACTGAACACATTGTCTATTAAAATATGCAATCAACACTTGTCGTCTACATATTAAAAGTTTCCCCACAAGATACCTTCGGATAATACACTAATCCTTTGCACGACAGTCTCCTAAAGTACCGTCCTCATATTTCCACCTGATTTGTTTTACATTCCATATCGACCGGAATCAATAACAACGGGAACTTGAGTGTCTGTTAGATAGCATGCATCCAGACAAACCATGATCCTTTTTCAACCGATCTTCTGTGCCAAGTATTTTAAACGCTCAAATCATTTCCTTGATGATTTCTGTCTCCCATTAGCTATTTTCGTTTTATAAGCCAGTCATTTTCGATGGTGATTTTGATTGAATCACGACAATTTTGTATGCGAAAGTCTGTACGGATGCAGTTGACAGACGTCAAACATATCGATAAATGTGTACAGATATTGTATTCCATCTTTCGTATCATGAGAAAATGAATGCTCCATCAACATAGTAACCGGAATCATTTGACGTGGCCTTCAATGATGAAAAGATCTTTTTTTTCATTTCCAAACATAAGGTTTTCATCTTTTTAGGCTGATTAATTAGGATTCTTTCGGTTGAATGAACACATTTTGCATTTTAGCGGTTGTCTGATTCACGCACGGTTTTCATTTTCCCCCGAGGAGTAGAAAATATCTAACCAATCCCAGATCACTCAGGCAATTTGTGCATGATCTCAGACGATAAAAACAATCACCACATGAACCAAACCCCGCATCCCAAATTTATCTGCCTTTTACAACTAACTGTTCATTGAAATGTTTCATTGTTTACGGAGTAAACCAGTCAAAACAAACCGTAAAATTCGAAAATTCTTTCTATGCAGGTTGATCAGAAAGACGTATGTGTATACAAGTATACGAGTATGTATGTATGCGTGCTAGAAAAGACGTCCTTCCTCTTTTTGTATTCTGCGTTTCAGTAAATATTAAAATATTATATATATATATACCGTACTTCAAAAATCATGTCTGCATTTTGTTCTAGAGAGTGCCCCACGGAAATGATCTCCACTGAGAATAACCATTGCTGCCAACAGCTGGAGAATTATATTTTGTACCTGTTGCCAGACAAAATATCTAATCAATAAACGAGACGAAAAGATAGTAATCTCAATGTCCAAGAGATTTCCCGTTGGCCATACTGTCACTGCCAAAGCGTCTCAGGCACAATTTTCCTACCCTGGTTATTAGCTAAGAAAGTACGGAGGCAAAAAGAAGTTAACCGGTGCACTAGCTTGTTTAGATGCGGTTAGACTGTGGGGTTGTGGTCTACGCGATCCCCCTCAACCGTTGATCGGAAACAGCAGCTGACATGGCTTAGTGTCACAGGTGTCACAACTGTTGTTAGGTGGTGTGATAGAATGAGCTACGAGAACTTCACTTTGCAAGTTAGATCGTAAACGTAAAGGGGTAGGGAGAGGTCCCCGAAAAATCAACCCTGTGCTTCGGTTTGGGCAGTCAGGTGGGGTCAAGCCCACACGAGAATCATGGGTCCGTCTAGATAACCAGTGACTTGGAAGCAAAGACCGAAAAAATTTGCCTACGTGTCCTTATCTGTGTGCAGTATTCCTTTTTTTCGCCTTCCCCTAGTGATTGTTTTCTTCTGTTGCCAAGGTTTTCACGCCACTTAATCTTCAAACATATCTACGCTAGATAACACATTGTCTGGACCTACCTATTACTGCCGTTTGCTTCGGATACTGTAGAATTCTGGCACTAATTCCAATTTTTCTACGGTTCATATTGCAGACTAACATCGACCGAGCAGATAAGTTCGTGGCGTTTGGACGTGAAGGTCACGGGTTCGAATCCTCCTACCGCCGGTCAACTCCGCCCCTTGGTATTTCGCTGTTGGCCACGCCCCCCCCTACTGAAAAATGATGTACATTTTTTATTTAGATAATAAAAAGTAAAAGATAAAGGATAGAAAAAGCCCTACACTGGCTTGTTACCATTTGTGATAACACTGCTCATTCCATTTAACCTACTCCAGCGCGTCTGACTGCTAAAAGTGTGAGCTGCAAGAAGTTCAATAGTTGTTCAGTTTGAGGTTGCCTATTCAGCATGATTGATCACTGCGTCTTTCGACCAAAACCATGATGTTTTTAGTAAACAAGTGCCCTGGGTTCTTCTACACTCAAGCGCAAACAAATATTTCCGCAAAGAATTTTGTATTCTGATCAAACTCATAGCGTAATTTCTTCTAACCAAGTCCTTTTCAAATAGAAACCAACTGCAAACTAATTCGCCATTCATCACGAATGTTGAATTTATAAGTAAAAACAATGAAAGCAATTTACAGCTATTTCCTCTTTGTTGGAATTCCGTAACAAAGTATGCACATTACACGCGAATTCAATTGTAAACCTCGGACGGCAAACACAAAGTCGAACATCGCAGATGTCAAACGTTGCATTCACACTGGCTGTTCACACCTACCTGAACATCTGCACTACTTGATTTGATGCCGTTGTTTTGTGACTATTGGTTCAGTGCACTGATCACTTAGGGAATAAACAATCGACTCCCAGTGCTTGACTTCTTTGGTGGAACCATTTGATACATTTAACTAATCAATCTCCGAGAAAATTCATTTTTCATGCCATTCCTAATGGGTTTTTATGTGTGGTCTCGAAACCTGATAACTTTCAAAGTTAATAACGTTTCAATAGAAATGGCCAGATAGAACACGAGTTTTCGTCTCAGTATGTCAAAAGCGGTTTCGTTCCTGACACCATCCTGGAAAGCTGTCCAAATAATGTTTCATACTAAAAGCATTCACAGAAGCAAAAATAAGAATGGGAGATGGTAGAAAAAAGCTACGCAGACGGTGTGTGATCCTGTTTCGGGTTGTGTTCAGTTTTCTGCGTGTCATCCATGAGAATCAATTGAAGAATTCGCCGTTTATATTGGAGTCTTGTACCGTCTTACATAACACGAGAAGAAAACGAGAAGAAACCATGAAAAATCGGATTACATAACGTTAGATTGACGGTGTCTATTGTTCGAAAGACCCCGACTGCTACTCGTAATGTTGTTACCGATAGTATTAATTGCTTTCTGCATCTTTATTATCAACTTATTGATTTGTGATCCGATTTCGTTTTGTGATTTGATCGGCCGCCCATGTTCCGTCTTGAACCGATGTTATCTAGGAATGGAGACATCGGTTATTTGTTATTTCACTTTCGTATGAAATCCTTATCAAAGGAGCTCAGCCTGAGTCATTTCTTGCTTTTATTGAGAAATGAATCTGAATACTACATCAAAAGAAATTTGGTAATATGATAGACTATTTATTTTGTATGTGTACAAACAATTAGTTTACTGTATGCCAAATAAAAACCATCATTATCTTGATACTCTCGGCAACCATGGTCGGTCGGTTTCTAGCGAATTGAAATGCAATTGCACGCAAACAATCCTTTCGGATGGCTCACAGAAGGACATCAAACCATCTGTGTTTATGACAAAAATCACATTAGCAATACAAAGAAATTGTACATTAGCTTAGTTTTCCGGGCACAATTTAATCGTTTTCTTCGTTCTAACTAACCATTAACTGTTCCCGTTCGTTAAACACTGTTCTCACTGATTTGTTTACTGCGACGCGCTAACCTTTGAAAGAGATCATGTTTGCCTTTGTTGTTGTATCAGTGCTGATATCATTGATGTCCAGGACCATTGACATTCTAATGGTTTCCACTTTATGTTCTCCTAGATTTGATGTGATACTTGTTCAGGATCGGATTAAGAAACGGGGTTAGGGACAACGCGTTGTCTTTAGTTTTTTGCCCATTTTCTCACACATATGAGACAACCAACAAACAAAATTATTCCTTGATCGATAATATCTATGTGAAGTTGAAATACAGGATGAAAGAAATTCCGGAGTAACTGAGTTGGGAAATTTTGTGTTCGAAGTTGATCAGATGATTTTTATCCTTTATCTTTTATCTTTCACTTCCTTTTACTAATGAAACAACAATTTTCAGGAAGGGGGCCGCGGGCAGCAGATGGCTGCCGAATGGAAAGGTTGACCGGCGGTGGTAGGATTCGAACCTGTAACCTTCACGTCCAAACGCCACGTGACCTTATCCCTTTGTCCACCCCCGGCTGGTTGATGAATACAGAAAAAAAACTGTTTTCTAATTGAACTAAGCCCAAACACTAAACTCTGATTCGGAACATTCATTTTCAAATCTAACCTTTACACTAGGTTACACGGTGAATCACAACTTCAGTGATAAAGAGTTTTAATGACTGATGCTAATGCGGACCGCATAATGATAACTTTTTTCTACACTGGTCACTCTGAACTTAAGATTTCCTAACCAAATATGGTCGTTCGGAAACTTAGGATATCCAACTTCAAACATCAGCTTGATGCCTGTTTGAAAAAAAGGAATCTCAAGCTTTCTCCGACTTAATGTATAGTAGTATAAATTGTAGATAATTTTCGTTTTTTTAGTCTAAAAGTCGATATTCACTTATTCCACCCAGTCATCAACGCATTTCGTCGACTTCTTTCATCCCGGAATAAGTCGAATTCACGAACAAGGACATTCAAACTGCCGGAAATTTTGAAACCGACCGACCGGTCTGTAGATCACCAACAAACTAAGTTATTTTCATTTTCTGTGACAATTTGAAAAGTTATACATCTGCCATTTTCCCCCAAATTAGGAGACATCTATCCGCGTCGTTCGGACTCCACTTCTCGTGCGCGAAGTAAAATTCCCTGGGTTGGACTATCCCGAAGGATCACTCAAAGGATTGGTTTCAATCAAGCCAGAATTAACCACCGGTAAAACAAGAAAGAGATCGTGAATTTTTCATGCTTTTGTCTAGTGGCATCGGCTGATGTATGAGAAAAAGTGGTACGAATTATTTCGTGCCACTTGTTTGGGAGTGATCTTTGTTACCTGGAAGACAACTAAATGATGTTGAATGGTGCATTTGGAGGAAATAATTATTGCTTAAGCACGAAAATAATGCAAAATATGATTTCACTGGTGAAATGCACTTCTCTTGAGCTGTTTAAATGTACACCGAGACCATACTACTGTGAAACTGCATCAGTGTATGGGCTTAGAGATTGCGCCAGGGTTGTTGTATGGAACCATGTGATGACCATCAAATGCGGATCCAAACCACGGCCCATTGAAACGCGGCTCCGTTTTTCGAGTTTATCTTAGTACTCTGTCACTTCTAGTTGTCCGATTGTGAAAATCAGGACTAAAATAACGTTCGCACACGACGGGAGGAGAACATTTTGACACGTATGAATGTACATATATCTGTAAATTTAATTATTCCTGATTTAAGAAGTTATTGATCAAACGCTGCTCACTATTTTACTAAATAGTTCAACGAACAGCTTACACTTGGGCAAATTAGAAAGGTTCGCAGACATTTGAACGAATCACTGAAATTTCATAAATATTATCTCCAAAACCGTTACTGGCACTCGGAGTGAAATGAGTTTTCCCTCTTTCTAGGACTTGTCTAAATACTTAAATCACTTTAATCGAACTCATAGGCAAACATTTAGTCTGCCTTTATTATGGCGTAGTTCTCACATTTCATTGATTGGTCTATCGATTTTTTGGGCTTATTAATCATCCACGCTATTTAATTAAGTTTGAACATTTGATCCTTTCATAGTTCACACAGAAAAACAACAACACAGTTCCAATCGCCTCTTAAATGATTGGAAAACTGAACAGCATTCATTTTGGCAACAGAACGCGGCCTATTTTAGTTCCCACTAGGAATTATTTTATCAGTTGTCGTAGTATTAATTCCAGATGTTTGTTCCGAATTTGGACTCCTCAACTAGTTCACTAGTGTACCCCTAAGCAACCTGAACACGTGGATTCCGAATCAGGCAGAATTTCGCAAACATTCAGCTCATTACCGCTCGTATGAATAATTTGGGGAAAATAAATTGATTAGAACAGTATGATGGGAAAAGAAATTGCTAATTGACTACACTTGGGCTTTAATTGCCGGCCAAAATAATCCTCGACCAATCCCATTTTGCTATCGGTTATTCGTTTAATTAAACCGAACTTGGTAGTCACAACCGATTGGTTGAACTTAATGAATTGAAAAACTAATTAGCAGGGCTGTTTGACGATGAATTTCTTAACTGGACTACAAAATGGCCCAATGTAGAGAGGATAATCGAAAAAATGACAAATGATCAGTCCCCTGTAAAAGATATATATATATATATATGCATACATCAGTTCCAGTCCCGAGTTGAATTTATCGTGCGTTGGTTTTGCGCGAAGAAATGTGTTTTATTTTTTCAACAAATGCACACCGTGTGCTGTCAGACAGACAACAAATTCATGATATTTGTGAATGCCTTAGATTGTATGTGAAATATTCCATCAATTTGTGCCTTCAGTCCGTCGGGGTGAAATGCACAGACCTTCGAACGATTGGCTCAATGCTGAGCATGGGTAACATCGTCCGCTAGGTAGAGATGTGGTCGATTAACTTGGAAATCGGACGATATAATTTCACGCTAGCGTGTTGTATAATTACCAGCTTCTTTGTCGTGGAAAGAATGAAAGCCACACAGTCTCGTCAGTGGCTTTTGTACACGGATCCTATTTCATTATATGGTTACTGCCCGTTTTTTTTTATTTATTTCACCAAGTGTCTGCTCTCATTCTGAAACTACTACATCTTCTTCGCGCTGATTTTGCATGAAGAATTTCGTTTGTTTCTTTCACTAAATGCCCAATGTTTGATTATCCGATGAGATCATCTTTGTGATATCTGTTACCTGACTCGTTTAAGTGACAGCATTCGGGCTCATGGAATCCTAGACTAACTTTTCAGTAGTCTGCTTGAATCCTATTTGGGAAACCCGAAATTCTGAATAGTGGAACCTGCAAAACTAGCTAAAATATGGCGCAAATTTCTAAAAGGACATCCTTATTAGAGTCCCTCGTGCGAAAGACAAAATATTCCGAACGACACATGCTCACCAACCTCAGCTCTCGGTTGCCTATAATATTTATGCTTAGCCAGAGGGGCGATTCTCTCCTTACAAAAGTTTGGTTACATCACAACTATCAACAAACATCGGGCAAACATTAGTGACAACGTGAACAACAATATTTATTTTCAGTAATCCAATATTCGTAATTGTATTAGTCTAAAGTTTGCCATTTGTATCCCCGTGTATATTTTGTCTGTGATTCATAACTAAATTTGCTTAGCCTCCCTGTTTCAGCAATTACCTGCAAATGTTTACTAATCTCTATCAACAATTTGCAACTAATCACTCTCGTCCAGTACACTTCTTTTGTAAGTTTGTGCATAAAAATTCCCAACTCATTTCTGGACTTCTTGATCACCGTTAGATCATGCTGAAGAACGGCGAGACTGTTTTGGAAGAACAGTCTTGTATTCAACTTTGTTATCACATTGGTTTTATCATCTTCTCACATTGTTCACACTGTTTATCGCGTGAGTGAATAGTGTTCGAAGAATGTAAGCGTATGTAAGCCAACTTTTGTTTGCACGTTTGCATATACATATACGCGGCAAGCTCCCGATATCCAAGTGGTACGAAAAACAAGGGAGGGCTACTAACGTTAACGTCGTTCCTAGCTTTCGCAGTTTCTGCCATATTGCTCGATGAATTAGTTTATATCAAAAAAAGAAACGACCAGCTTGCTGAGAGAAATTGGGAGCGAAACGATTAGTGTTATTTAGTGGCGGGGAGATATGTCAATGAATAAAGTTAAATGCTTAGAATCCAGGATGAAACCTTTAGAGTTTATAAATTATTCAACGCAGGAAAGTTCAGGCATACCCAAAACACATTTGGGCGAATTAACGGAAACATCGAATTGTATCAGTATTGTCAGCCAAGCGACGAAGACTGATGTTGTGTATAGGTCGAGTGGGACCATGAGCTACAATATCGTCCTAATATGATTCAATCTCATTTACGGTCATAGAAAACAGGAGTAAGGTGTTGTCTAAAAATGGCAAGTGAGTGAGTGAGAGGGCCGGGCAAAAGGTCAGCTCGATATAGACCAAAAAGAAGTATTACTACTTGTTATAACACGTGATTTTTTGTCCGGATGTATTTGTAAGTAAGTATCCGTGAGATGACGTCACATTCGATGTGGACCAATTTGTCTACTCCCACGGAGTCATGATCCCCTTCTCAGATAACGACTGAAGCGCTTGATGAACTGATTTTGGTAAACTATATGAAATCCCCCTATGTTTCATGAACAGTGGATCATATGATGCCTCAAATTTGACAATAGAAATCTTAAGAGGGCTATCACTTCAGCAACGGCGTCAAAAATATAAGATGAGTTTGTAAATGAACGACAACTTTTAAACCTGAAACCGGCTCTACGGAACTGGAAACCGAGAGCTTACAGTCTACCGTCTTAGAATGGTTGAGTTTAATAGGACACTAAACATCAGTTGGCATGTGAACGTTCCCTAAGTCATTTGATTATAGACCTTGCCTTGGGAAAGACTACCCACGGTAGTCGAAACGTTGGTGCATTACATCTAACAACAACGCTATGTTATTAACATTGTATCATTCGCAGTTAAAACCAATACATGGCGCATCGATTTTTCAATACACTCCTTACATCATTTGGTCGTGAATGGGAGCACATTGAAAACAACATAATGTGGCGAACCGGATCGTTTTCAGTTATTCGTACTCATATCAATATATAGCATTGAACATGGTTTTAGAACGGATCAAGGGAATTGTAGGTTTGGAGTCACATCAGTTTGCACCTGTAAGAATGTGACTATTCGTGTGTGTATGCGTGTGTGTGTGTGTGCCTGAATGGGCACAACACAAGAGCCATGCATTGCAAGTGTATGTCCACTGATACCCCGAGGGATTAACGTTGGGTCGAAGAAATTTTGCCAAAGGAAGAAAACTGAATCAGGTCCGTAAGTGAAATGATGAATTCCCCATTACTTGAAACAATAAAGGTAGGTCTATGATCCTCTATGGCTCACTGTATGTGTCACGTGTCAGTTCTGGTTCAATAAAACAGATATTTAAAGCGAATAAAATGTGTCCGAAATCTCTTTATTCACTGGCAATAACTATGTCTTTTCGCCAGCTGGATTACCCCTACAAACACTTCTTATGTGATCTACTTTGTCTGTGGGACCGCGAGTAGCACGAACTGCAGTTTTTTTTAGTTTTGTAAACTTCGAAGAACCGGCCATTCGTCGTGTTGTAATTTCCTTGTCCCTTGCTTCTTGATTGTAAGCTTAGTTGTAAAGGATTGGCTTGGTGACAGGAGTCACGGACTTTACATCCTAGGATTACTACTAAATGTTACAGATATGTGGGAAATTTTGATCGCTTGGAATCCGTAATCCTTGGTGTAAAAACCGGATGTTTGAAACATTGAATGCCCTTTATCCAGTTGAGTAGCAAAGAAAGCAGACCAATACTGGAGGGGTATTAGCATTTCGTATAACTCTTTTCAACCACTTTTGTAGAACAATCTGTGAATTATTTAATATTCAGTCACAAACAGCAGTGGACGGGAAGAGAATTAAAATTTAGTGTAACAAATAATCGATGTCAACCCGTGGCAAATGCAGAGTCTGTATTAATCGCTTTTGTGTCAAAATAGATGTCCAATGCAATCATATTAGCACTGCTTCACTGAAGACTAAAGTCTTCCGATCACGAATGTGTAACCGGGATTTAAAACGTGAAACGCGTCAACTGTATGCTTGGTAGCTATCAAATGTTTTGCGTTTGATGACCCAGAGTCACGATCAGGGTGGATATTCACTGTGACTTGTAAAACCGATATGGCCAGCCACCTGGGACTAGGTTCTGACATCTATTGCGAAAGTCTGCCAGATGTAAATGTCATCGCAACAGCAGAGGAGTTGTAACACAAGATGTGAGGCAGTAGGTGACATCTGACTAGATCCACTCTGGTTCCTTCGTGTGGTTGGCAAGAGCTAAAGTTCTGCAGCTGCAAATGTGCAATTTATGACGAAACTGAGTTCGTAACTCATATCACTGAGAATACTGTCTCCTTACAATTTAAATTCTATGCCCTTTCACTGGTGTTTGTAAGTGAATACAATATAATTCACAGATTACTTTACATGAGCTTTTGAAAAGCGTAGTACGAGTTGTTAACAGTCCGCGGTATTGGTCTTTTTACCTGCTAATCAATTAAATCCGGGATGATTGATTTTCACCATCAAGCGATCCCTTAATTGATCTGCTAACTGAGCTTTATAATCGCGTTTTGCAGACTGTCTGCAAGTAAAATGCAAAGTCGAGTGCAGACTGATGTTCAGGATGAAGAAGAGAATTGAATTTAGTTCTTTTCACATTGACAAGTTTTACTGGTTTTACTAGGCAATTCATATTCTTGTAGAAAATGTCTATTAAATAGACGGAAAAGACAGGTTTTTACTAAACCATAGGTTTTTATTCCAATGAAATGCAAAAATAAGGTTATTAACTTTGTATCATTCATGTTACTTTCGGTTAGACACCAGATTCCAAAGCGTTCGAAATAATCCTCAAATTATGTGGGCACGCACCTAGTATCCGGGGTTTATATTTTGCTCAAACGCATTATTGGACTTCCTTTCGCGACACCAAAAGTGATACAGTAGTAACTGAATTGACAAATACGCGCGTATAACAAACAGGAAACGGAAAATTTTAATGAATGAATAAATGAACATTTTATTAAATGGAAATAAAATCACGTAAATTTGCAGAATTGTAATTGAACAGCAAAACTACCCGAACGTGTCTTTACACAAATCAGTTACGGCTATCACATTTACTTCAAAACTGCAAATTGCTAACAGCTTCTTTTGACTGGGTGTGCTACATTTCCACTTCGGTTGTTGTCGCCTCATCAATCTAAAGGATTTGTTTTCCACTATGAGCATTGTTCGTCGCTATTCTCGATCGGATTTATTCCCCCTCAATCACTCTTTAGAAATTTCCCCTCGCTAGGACTTAACTGCGCACGTACATCACGGATTTCCCACTAAACTGAAAAGACGCAATCGTGCCTTCGGCAGACTGTTTTTGAATGCACCTTGCCAGACACGATGCCTGTTCCCTCTCTGTTGAGTACCAGCATACGCTTTCTATTCACATAATTACCGGATCTACCTCTCACTATTCGCTCTCGGATATATCTTCATACCTGCGTGATTTGCAATCAGGAACCATGGTTGAACTCACATGTTGCAGATATCCTAACATCCACCCGGGGCTTTGATCTATACCGACTGGATAGAAAATTTAGCGCTGAGAAAATCGAAGCTGGTTTGGTCACATGGAAAAATTCCTCCCGGTCAAGCAAGTCTGAGGAAATTCATCCATATTCCGCCCAGGTATTCAGTGTCATCTTAAGTTTTCACGGCATATGATCACAATTATAGCGAACATGTTGATAGCTCTTTTTTGAACACAAACCGATATTTCATTTTTTTTCCCGATTCATTTCTGCTTTCCTTATTCCGTTTATGGTTAATGACCTAAGCATCATTGTGGGTGATTTTAGTCAGACCTAGACACTTCCCTCTCACTGTGTTTCATTCGACCGGTCAACCAGAGGTAAATCCACCCTAGATAAAATTACTACCGCTCTAAACTACGTGCTTCAGTTTCAACCTATGATTACAGTTTGTTAATTATAAAACCCAAAATTTACTCCTTGTCAATTTTTAACCTTTCAAGGAGTCTGACCAAATGAAAATACAAGAAAGTATTTTTATAAAAAAAATATTCACCATCACCATCATCCTCGTCTTTTTTTTCAAAGATCTTTTTCTTACGCAAGTTTGTGGGGTTTTCTTTTTTGAACTTATACAAAGTAACATCAAACATTTTGTTGATAAACTCAATCTAATTTTTAATATTTATTGTCCCCTTGGAAAAAATTTTTCTCTCGCCCATATTGAAGGCCTTAAGGAGATGGACGGGACACTGTTACAGGTCACTGGCTTCCAGAAAGTCATGTTTCTTTTAGATTTAATATCAAACAAAAGTAAAACGAATCAACTTGTGTAATAACAAATCTCACGTCTGCTTGAATGTTCACTGTCCACGTCGAAAGACTTACGATTAAATATGTGCTTAAAACTAATTGGGATTATTGGGTATTCTGCTCATGTTTACAATAAGCCCCTCTGATTCAACACCGTCCACACTCTTCTGGTTAATACTACTTAATGACTTGTCAAAAAGTTGCTAATGATTTCGAAATGAGCTTCACTGTTAAAGATGAATGTGAAAATGCGTGTTCATTTTTGTCCAAAGGGAGCAAAACCGGGGAAGGAAAGAAAAAAGCAAAAATTGGTCAAAAAATCAATGTGAAAATAAATAGAAAAAATGGGTAGAGTTAAGACTAACAAAGTCACTTCTGTATATGTATGCCTATTGTGTTTTTCATAAGACATACCATCATTCTGCACATTAGTTTGGTCATATTTTTTCGAATAAAAGGGTCTGGCAAAGTGGTGGTTCGAGGCGAAGCGACGGATTAGATGGGAGATGATGAAGAAAAAGTGTAATTTTGCCGTCTCGACGTAAAAAATCTTTTTTTTTCTTGGCATGCGTAGATCTGCAGAAGATCAAATGGAATGTCTGTTTTATGACCCAAGGTTTAACAGACAGAGTGGTCTATCGTGACCATCAAATTCCCAAAGATGATCACATGAGGTGCGTTGTTTGGACAAATGTCTCAAATTAATCCAGGAGCGTCAGACTAACCCGATAGATTCCGGTTCTTCTGCATGATGTTCGCATCCAGTAAAATGATTTCAAATAAAAAATGCACTTATCTTTTAGGCTAAATACTCCAATTGGTTGAACTTTACCTATAAGCTACTAAAGGCGGAGACATTGAAAATATTGATATTATTAATTTGAACTCCGTTAGTTACAAATAGTCACCAAAAGTACTTGCAATGCTTCAGCGAAGACTACGTGGAGACTAATTTGGGATGATCGTGTTGTTTGGTTTTATAAATTTGGGATTCTGATAACTTGGCACGCATTTAGAAAACAGAAGATAAACACTGCCAGTTTGCCGACCACATGGGAATGACTGGCTGCTTTGGTTGGATAGCAAACTTTTCACTTTATTTTTTTTCAAAACTACATAAAAATATACACGGTTATTCTCACTTGACTTTGTAGTACATTTATTTTTCGTCGTTCATTGCTCCCTGATTAGAGCAAAAGCATATCTCTGTGGCCCTCATCACCGACAGCTTCTTGCGACTCCGGATGGGGCCTAGTATGTCTCAGGTGCAGCCACAGATTCCGTTGATGTGATTGCCGGTCTCCAAAAAAAATAACCGCTACCTTCAGGTCGCATTCCTCATCGCCTTTTTGTGGCAAAGAACCTCAGAAGAAGAAGCCATATGTGTCATGTGTCCCCCGAAAGCCCATATATAGGTGCGCGCAACTAACATGTCTTCCACCAATAAACGGGAGCGTCAAGGTTCACTTAGAATTGTCTCCGGTGGCTCGATTCTCTGATTACCTGACAGAGTCTCAGGTAACCTGCATAAATTAAACAAAAGAACTTCACGACCCTTGGCAAATCGCTTATGAACATAAGAAATGTGTGTTCTCATTACAGCTTTAAGATATGCCAATGCTGCCTGCGTCAGGTACAATACGAGTCGGAATCAACTGCAGCAAACGGTCTTCTAAATAATCCTCAAGCCGACGGCACATTCTTGCTGTAACTCCGAAGGACTTCAGCTTTGTTATCAGTCTCTGGTACGGAAATTTGTCGAATGCCTTACGGAAGTTGACGTAGGTGGCATTTGTTAGGCAGCCCTCTGCATTGGTTGAGACCAGGAGAGGACTGGACAGAGCGGAGCGTCCGTTCCAAAAGTCATATTGCTGTAGACTAAGAATTTGGTGATTTTTAAGATGTTTCCTTAACTGGATGGAAATCAACCGGTCAACGACTTTTTCCCTCCATAAAACTGAGGCTCGCGGGGCGGTATTTTGCCGTTGCTATTTAACGCCACCCTAAACAGCGATAGCACTGTGGATTTTTTATTCCCTAAACAGCCTGTTCTGCGACAAACCCCCTTTGAAAAGTCCCGTTAGTGCGGGTCCAAATTGTTGAGCCAGTTCGTTAAATACATTTGCATGAATTTCATCGGGGCTGGTAAATTACACCACATCAGTGTATAAAGTGCAATTGCGATCTTTTCCCCGGAAAATGTACGTTAAACTGCTATCAAAGCACCAGTTGTCGTCGAGGGCAGTGCATACGCAGAGTAAGGCCTTAGTGTCTTACCAGAAGTGTAGTTTTCTCGGAATCCTAATCTCCCAGGGAACCGTATTCTATCAGCTCAAGGACTTCCGGACGCCATCTCGTCATCCTATGTAAGTATGCGTTGAGGCCTTCGGGGGAGGATTTGGTCTGCATAGCCAAACGCCCCTATATGGTTTTCTCTCATTAAGTTTGAGCGCTGTACAAAGATTTCGTATTTTTCTATGGCTGTCGTATCCATTGCGATGTTATTATTTACAATTTCTGAAGCGCAATCGCCTCTTTCGCCCTCTTTCAAACCACGGAGGTCCACAAGCATGACTACACAGCCTGCGTTGAGATGCGAAGCAGTTTACTAGCCAAGCGCTTTTGCTTGAAAACAGTCTAGGTATGTTCCACGTTAGCAACGCCTGCAACCCACAAGCAGCTGTGGCTAGGATCTATTCAAATCAACCAGGCCAGACGTTTGGACCACACCGCGTTCCAACCAGGAATGCAGTGCGACACCTCCAATGTGCGGACAGAGTGGTGTGATTACTGATGCCCAGTGGTTCTAGAATGTCCATGTGGGACACGTCAAATGCGGTCGGTGAGAATAATAAATCTCGGACAGACCACTGCTCTACCTGCCTCTGACTGGTGGTGCAATGCAAGCCTACACATTACTTATTCAAGCTCGCAGAAAAGCTTGTTCATAGAAGGCACAGAGCAGTTGCATTCCCAATCGAAACTTGGAGCGTTGAAGTCTCCTAATACTAAGCCTTGGCCACCAGCCGTCAAACAAACCAGGAAAACCAAAAGATCTGGAAGGACAAGTCCGAGACTACGGTTATCGTGATACACCCTTTGCCGAAGGGGTTTTATCCTCACCCCTAAAGCCTCGCCGAATCCAAGTTCATCAGCATTTTTGTCCAGCGGATGCACAAAACCCCATCACTCTAATAGGTACTATCTTTCATCTTCTCCTCGGTTGCTTTTAATCTTTGAGAAATGCTTTTTATCTGGATAGGTATAGCTCCGAGTCCCTAAATGTTTATGAGAGCTATGTCACTGTTAAAGCAAAAATAGCAGGTATGTTTGTCGTCACTATGGATCCCAGCTAATTTTTCTGTTCTACAACATCATAAGCCTTTGGCAACGGGAATTTAGCCGTTTCCGGCTTGTACCACGTCGCTTGGCGGTAGTCCTCCGGAGATACAAGCGGGATCCAGTTTAAGTGGAGTTTCTTTTTCACCATCAAAAATTTCTGCATTAAAGGATAAGTTTCTCCTTTTTCGAGAAGCTGCCAAGGCTCTGATGAGACTATGGTTAACTTTGATTTTGCTTCAGTGACATAGCCCAAAGAAGCCGAGTAGATTCACTAATCAGCCTAGGCGACCGGCCTAATATATTCCAAGCCCGCGTTTCCCGCTCTAATTGTACCTTTGGGTATCGATGTGGTTCCATTTAGTGAACTTTACGCAGACGGATATCCAACTTCACTGGCATGGCGTTGATAATTATCTACTCGCCAGTAGAGGGTAATTTCTTTAAGACAACCTACAGCAAATCCACGCCATTGTTTAACCTTTCCTAAGGTAAGGTACCAGTTGCCTTACTTACCTTCGTAATCAGGAAACATACCAAGAAGCACGTTGTCCGTCAACTCATCCCCAAAAGGTCTCCATAATAGTGTTTTTATTGCCCCGCATATCAGGCCCGAACCGGTTTAGATATTTGTTTATAAGTTTGGTAAATTATTACCTGCAATCACGTTCATGACACCGACAGTTTATGGGATGTTATTTGAGACCTTTTGTATGTGTCTTTAGTCAACTTACAGTTGACTGGTAGTTTTAGTCCAATTTTGCTCACCTAAATGATTGTCTTCCAAAACAGAATGTAACTCGGTACAAAACGTGCATGGCTTGCACTGAGATTTTCGGTTCTCAGATTTTATTAGGTTGGACTATTTTCGCCAACACCTTCTATCGTCATCAGCTTGAAAACCAAACTAAAGATTGATTTGTAGCGCAAGTAATGCAACAGCATGGTGCATGCACCATTCATAAGGTTTACTGAGTGCAATATTTTGTGATATTTTGTTATTTTGAAATTAGAATATCTATAATTCTGCCTCAGTAAAATAATTCGAGGGCCGTCAAGAACTACTCACTGGGGATGAAAATGAAAAAGAAACTTGGATATTTTTGAGTTATTTGTCTGCACCCCTGTCAGATGTGACTGAATATGTTGACGACGATGAGGATAAGTACAGTTTGTTTAATGATATCACGGATAATTTGCCCTCTCCTAGATACCTTTGCTAGTCCGCGTCCTGCTATATAATTTCGAGAAAAACCTGTTGACATTCTTGATATTTCCACTGTTTTTGCATTCAAGAAAGGCATAGTTATGCACACTGTGACAGTGCTACTGCGTTTGCGTTGCTGCAATCAGCTTGCAGGCTTTCCCAGCTAATGTGTGAATTATTTCAAAAGAATTTCGCCAAATACTGCCTGATCAGCCTGCTGATTAACGCACAACGTGGTTAAGACCTCGCGAGATATTTAAGCATGTATGTGAACACCAGGACCAAACGATGTAAGGAGTGCATCGAAAAATTGATTTGCTCTTTAATTTTGAATGATACGATGTTAATAACACTGCGTTGTTGGTAGATGTAATGCGCCCTTTTTTATCCGTCTTTGATCTTGTTTTACTAGATTAATTTTGCAAACTTGCGTTTTTGTCCTGCTTGGCTTGTTTCAAACGCAATAAATCTACCAACAACGCTGCGTTATTAACATTATATAATTCACATTTCAGCATATACTTCAAATTGATGCGCATGTGCACTTCAGACTCCAAAATCATATCCACACTGCTCCCAGATTGTGCACCAATAAGCTTAAAGATCCAGCCACACAATAATGGTTTATCAGTATTTCATCGGTTTTCTAAACAATTAGGGTCCGTCCTTGGTCTGATTATGGAACTGAAGTCTACTGTATTTCTCCTTGGGTTTTATCGTGGTTTGTCCAAGACCCATGACGTTTACGTTGTCCTTGGTGATTTGGTGACGGAATTGAAGAATCTTATACAGGAAGGAATTTTTAGCGGAGATGAAATTCACTGTCGAGTTCTGATTTTTAACCTCATAGCTGATGCTCCGGAGAAAACCATAGTCAAGTTGTTGTTACTGCGCTGGCCTTGGGTCCAGCTGTCGAAACTCCCAGTATTTTTATGGCACTTTGGAAAGAAATGGACGGATGAAGAGTTTCCTTCATAAAGGCAGTATTCACACTACATTGGAACGCCTTTGTTTGTTAATCGTCCCAATGAAATAAAAAACAGTCTTCCGGCATGATCGCATGCACATGCTTAGTTTGGGAATTGTCAAGAGGCTTGTTGCACTGTACCCTCCTTGTAGAAGCTCGCTGCTCAATGCAGTCAACCTATTGCGCGCAAATTACGGCATGCAACGTCATGCCCGAATGGTGCCTCAGACATACAGCGACTTGAAAAGGGGTATTTTTCGACTACAGCTCATACATAAGGATGAAAAATACGACGGAATGAAGAGATAAAGGAACCTTGCTACATTTTCCGTGTTTCTTTACCAGCCAGACTTGCAGGTAAATTGCGTTAGTATCATCAATAAGCACAAATTGGCTGAGCAGATAATCAGGTGAATCATACAAAGGTCTGCTTCGACCGATCTGCAGTCTGACGTCATATTTTTGGATGACTCATCCTCTTGTTCGATACAAAGACCATTCTCTGTCGAAAAGATTATTGATTTGGACGGTAAAATATTTACCATGAAATCTTCCCCTAACCCGACCTCCTTGAGAACCGGCCAAATGCAATCACTGATGTTTACGCTGACGGTAATGTTGTCGACATCCCACAAGAATGGCAAATTTCTTTCATGCCCAAATACTAGTGTCTTGTATGGGTATGTTTCTGTGCAACTCAGTATTCAATAGCATTTGCCGTTCCAGGCTGGAGGAAGTCTAGTGCAAGCGACTCTAATTTCCATAAGGAGGTTGCGTGTTTTCTTATCTCCTTACACAATGTTGGGCGATATAAATTCAATTAAATTAGATTTTGACGCTAATAACTCCATCTCAGCCGACATATTTTTCATTGCAATTTTTAAAAGAAAGTAGGTCGTTGTTGTTCATCATTCTTGAATGGCATTGAAGGACGCTGTAAGGTAGCCGTTCCTGGCAACCTCCAAGAAGGAAGGCATGACAAAACATGGTTTGTCACTCCCATCTAATTGCTTGGCACATAAAGCTCAAGTGCACAGATCTCTCCGTAAGTGCACCCCGTTTGACTAAACTTACGGACAGCTATCGAGAGACATTTGGGTTACAATGAATGCCAGAATTTCGCCAAATTGTCAAGGTCTGATGCAGCAATCGCCACGATTTCTTGTTGGAAACGTCAAAGGCAATTCATATATGTATGAAACATACTTTTTTTAGGAAACTCGCCGTCGTATCATCCCCCAGCGACAAATAAGAGGTTGAGGTCCAAGGAGGATGAAATGCAAATGGGAAATATCTACACCTGCTTTGTTAAATTAGTCAAAATATGCTGTGAAGGTAAAGATGCATCCCTAGGATTTGTGTCTTCAGTGGCCATTTAAAGTCACTGACAACCTCGCGATGCAAGTGAACACCAGTCGTTCTTCTCACAAGTATGTGAATAATATTTTAACAATATATGTATCTAATAAAAGCATTTGGGTCACCAACGTTCAACACATCCATAACGTTCCAAGAATACTCAAAGCCTAGAGCCTCCACTTCACCACCCTCGGAAATCTGGTACTTATGTTTCAGCAGTAATCCACGTTACTTATTCTGTGCATAGCAGATTTTAGATACATCATCAAGAAGCACGGGAAGACATAACGCTGCAACCCATTTTGCTCTACTAATGGAATTTTTGCCAAACCTCCGGATAAATTCAGAAATCTAGAATTCACGATTGACTCACTGAATTTGCACATAGCTAAGCTTTTGGAAACCAACGTATTGCAGCGGTAATCACTATTAATAACCTGGAGACATTTCATAATTTGGATGAGAAGCTTGAAATAGAATCCGTTTGCTACAGCGTGCTAAGCTTATGGCTGGGTCTACCTACCTCTCTAGCTGCGGTTTTCCTGAAGGTTAACAGAAGGCGCGCCAATGAAGTGCTTAGACAACAGGCAACCGCAAATTTTCTGAAGCAAATGAACCAGGAAGGGACGCATATGAAAATACCCTTCCAATTCTTATAGTCTTGCACTGTTATCCATGGTATGTACGTAAATATACAATACTTTCTCAGGTGACGTTTGCTAAAACATTTTCCAGACAGCTTAGAGTGCATTGAAAAAAACTGACGTTCTGTATATATAGCACCAAAAATAATTTGAACAAGATCCGCTGAGACGTTAAGCTTGGCATATTACAACGAGAGTACAGCGCAAAGCGTTCCTGTCGTCTTACATGCGATTGTTCATTCTGATCGTAGGAGTATCGCAAGCATTTTTATAATTTGGAATTTTGTCGGTTGGATTTATGGAAGCATTGCCGAAGTTTGTGTTGGCGCGAAAAACACCAAGTATGGCACTTATGTAGTAGCATGGATAATTGCGAGAAAATGGCAAATGTTACTGTTAAACCGTAAACTGTTCACCGGAAACAATGTGCCCAAGATGTGTATAATTACTCTCGGAATGGATAACGAAATAGAAGAATAGTCCTCAAATCAATCTCGAACTGGAAAAAGTATTTAAGTCTTTCTCAAGTCGTTTCATTTGGGATTAATTTTGTCCCCTTTATGAGCCATCTGGGGACTGTTCGCGAACTAAGTGCGAGCTACTTGGGGGCTATTCCGCCACTTTTGACTGGCCCCACAGTGGTGCTGTCTTTTACACAGAGCTTGCCACAGAGCTTGCCACAGACAACCATGGTTGCCTTCATGCATGATGCTGGAGCTTTAACATGCGCACCTGGATCAACGGGCGTCGCTGTCAGTGTTTCTTAGTTAAGACCTTGGCCAGCATAAAAAGAAATTCTATTGTATCTACCTCCGGAAGCCGTTCGTCGAAGCCTTGGCGTTTAGTGCACTTAAATTTGCCATATTTTTTGCAACAAAAATCCGCGAACGACGCATGACTCGAGGCAGAAAAGGCCGGTGTTCTGGAATTATAATTCGAATTATAATTCCAAAAATGTCGACCCACGTTTCGATAGCCGTCCTCCGAAGAACATTCACCTCCTTTGAAAACTCAGAGACCGGGATTAAATGAAACACACGGTTTTTGCCGGCTTCGAAGTGCGTGATTCCATGATTTCAATTACTCCTTAAGGCTTAGCAAGGAAAGTGAAAGGTGGATATCTTGAAGCAAACTGCCCTAAAGCAATGAACATTATATTTCAACTTGTCCAATCACGTGAGGAGAACTGCTCAGAATGACATAACCAAGCAAAGTAAAATAAAAAATGGGACTCACGAAACCAAACCACCCATAACGTCGTTGAACTGGGCACGGTAAAGAGTTCAACCTCCAATAGGTGGTATAAACAAACGCAACTGAGTTCAGATGGTCGCAGTTCATTTCAGTTGTCACAGGACGACCAGGAGCATTGGAATCAGGCTAATCTTCCACAAATAACTCAAAAGGTATTCAGAAACTGGCGTTCAATGCAGTCATTAGTGTTGATCACTCTAAGTTTTAGTTCCAATTAGAATAAAGGACAATAGGGCGAGATACCTGATCGTCCAGGTTCTTTCACTGACAGCTCCTTGGATCTGACGGTGCTTCGACAACACGAGGGTGGAAAACCCTCTTCATTTCCTATAAGGGAGGAAACAATTAATGAGATGTTTTCCTCTCCACTATCTCAACCTAGCAATACACACTTTTCTCTCCAAACACAGCTAGCCATACAGTGTCTAGTCTCCCCTTGAGTTTGCGCACTCCACCTCCACCACTCCTTCCTGAAACTTATTTCGGCCATTCACCACTCGTATAGTAAATGATTTGCTCTTCAAACCCGTGGTTACGTGTTCGCCCACAGTCGTTTTCCCGTTAGCTCTAAGTGTATCGTTCCCTCTTGCCTGGAATAAAGCTCCACGGTGACCCCGTATTTCCGCCGGACCCTTGATGATCTTACAGATTTCTATCAGGACAACTCTTTCCCTACTTCTTTTCAGGGAGTAAAAGCCAAGCGCCCTTATCCTCTGTTTATTTCTCACGTGCCTCAAATGCCCAAATCGCCATGTAAAAACACTGAACCTGTTCCAGCGTTTTGATATCTCCTACAAAATATGGTCTCCGTTCCTGGACACAGTATTCCGAGTGTGATCGGACAAATGCCTTGAACAGTGGCAGAAGAAAGTCGGGCTTCCTAGATCCTACGGTCCTTTTAATTTGGGGTAGGGCACCCTAAGCGTACTTGGCTGCCTTCTAACATTGCAGACTAGGTGTGAAGTCTGCACTAATGCATATCCCGAGGTCTTTTGCTTTCGGAGTCTGTTCCATCGCGACCTGATGCCCAGGTGGATCCATGTATCCAGGGCAATTTGTCGCTCCTTCCATGAATCGATGACATTTGTCCAAGTTCAGCGGAAGATCCCAGCTGACCGACCACTGGTAAATTTTATCCAGATCCTTCTGGACAGCTTCGCTGTTTGCTGTCTTTAACAGTTTTATGTCATCAGCAAACACCAGACAGGTTTTGCAAACCATTAGCTATGCTATGCAGTGGCCCTTACCCAGACCCAAGGGCGCCCGCCGTATGGCAATCCCCTGTCCGGTAGACACCCCTCGGTTCATTTCGGTTGGCACAGGACACCAGTGTTCCAAACAACCTTCCAGTTTACTATCAGTATCATATACGAAAATCCACATTTACCAGTGTAACTGGACCAATTTCCCCTTATCTTGTGGTGCATGGTGCAACGTTCCGGTATGACTGGAAACGAAGTGTGCAAACTCCTTGTCATGCTTTGAGCCAGCGATAACCCTCAAGCGCGCGCTCTATAAAAGCTGGCCAGCTCATAGCCACTGGGAACTAAAAAGCTTGGCGCATTTAATGCAAATGTATGAACAAGTCCTATTAGGCTCCCCTATATGGAAAGAGCTTTTATCACTTCCAGTAGCTTCTTCGGGGTTTCGATATTTCGGAAACTTACCTGATCATCCTTAACCCTGTCTCAAAAAGCCAACACTCAATTACTGAAGAAGTTCATTTTTTCTTCTTATTTTATTGGCGCACCAAAACTCTACCCCATTTTCTCTTGTTCTCTTATCAGTCACCTGCTCAAAGGAATCCACGTGTCTTGCTCGATGGGCCTTTTAATATTTTGAAGGTCTCAGTTAAGTTCCCGTAATATTCTTTCCCCTGACGAGGGAAGGCTCAACGCATGTAACCGTCACGTCTCACCTTCTTGAACCTCAAACCTGCGAGTGGCTAATCGCTGTACTTTATATAGACAGAGGAAAACCCTCAGGAGAAACGCCGCTCAAGTCTGGACGCGACATTAAGGGTGGGGTGTGAAAGTGACATTGCACGGAGATACGAAGACATCCGTGTTCTTACATGGTACGGCCGGGTTGAAGCTAATCCTATGGGCCTCCACTTTGAACTATTCACCTCATCCTAAATCTGCCGTCATTACTACCCATAAGCCCTGGGTTTTCTAGGTGGCTTCCACGCTGAATAACCCAACCCCCAGCAATGAACATTTCTTCAGAGGATTAATTCAATAAACGAATTTGTTTTCGTGAATAAGTGGATGCCCACGCCGACATTCTCGATAGGTGGGTGGCCATTTCGACCCAGTACTTAGCATCTACGACTTTGAAATCATCCTTGAATATAAAATAGTATTAAATCATTCATGTAAGGGCCAAAAAGAGGCATGCGAAGCACCCCGCTCATGACTTACAGTGCGTCGGAGTTTTCTTCCCCCAACGGAAGTAGATGCTCTCCACCCAATTTTTAGCCCGTCTTTTCTTCAGAAAATCCGCATTGTAGGACTCATCAATCAATCATTTGAAATCCCTAAGTTTTAAAGTGTGCTCAGGATCAAAGCTCGGAAACCTAATGTGTCATCGGTGTGACTTTCCTGACTTTTTGAAGAGGTTGTTGTTCTAAGATATTGAGGGGTGGAGAAAAGGTAACCACCCAAACTAACACGTGCCATGGAGTATTGGCGATGATCAAATACGAATGGGAAGCGTAGCGTAAAACTCGACAACAGTCATCCGGCAATAACAATGAACACTGTCAAGAGTAGAGGCTAAGTAGAGTCTAAATTTGATAGAAGTGCGAACGCGCTGCAAAATTATTAACAGGAAAAAAAGAAAATCATTGAATGTATGTTTTAACTCGCTTTACTACGTATTACTTTTTGTAGCTCTGGAGTACACTACAAGCTCATCAAGAGAAGGATTGTTGGTTACTTTTAGCCAAAGGTTGTGGGCTCAATTTTAGTGTCAGGAGCCCATCTAACCTTAAGTGGATGTGTCTCCTCCCGCAGAAAGAAAATGTTTATAGAATACCATTGTATAAGGCCAATGTTTTTCTTCAGTAAGGCAGTTGCCATAACGTGCGGCATCTTCTGGAAAACTTCTAGGGGCACGCTTGGTTTATAATCAATTTTTAAGGGTCAATACAAACAGCAGGAAGAAAATTGGTAAATGGTTAAAATAAAACGAAGAATTTGCTCGAATAATGTTTGTTTTTATCAACGTAAAAATGAGTAATACTATGCATGAAGGCCGAAGGCACTTTAGAACCCGGTGTGATAGCCGTTTTCTTTCGCTTGAATTATCACCCCAGCCGCATCCCTTCGAGAGCTGCTTAACTTTCTTCCTGCTTTAAAAATTTGGCTTCAACTTTATTGACCTTTCCAGTACTGTCTGCTGCCAGAATTGATGGTGCATCGGGCTCCATCCTTATTTTTTCAGCTGCTTGTAGAAAAAAGTGGTTAAAGGAATTGTATGTGCGGCTTGCGACCGGTGGGTTTATTTGAAGAGTTTGGGGCCGCAAACCTAGTACTGAACACTGTACATCGAAATGAATTGCTGTAACAGTTCCGCTCCGAAAGTAGATAGTCCGCGAAAAACATGTATCAGACAACGATAGTAGCACATGCAGAGAATGGCGCTGGCTCCCAACAACAATCTCAAGAAGGCAAAGAGGAAAGGAGGACAATATAAAGCACAGTCTCTCCTATGAGAATGTCACGAAGACATCAAAAGATAAGACCAAGAAGAAGAAGTCAGGGCCACAAAGATTATAGTAAGAAGCGAGATCATACTCACAAACACAGAGCCTTCACGTACACCGGGAAGAGAGCAAACCGGGCTAAAAGAAAGCAAGTGAAAAACCGCAGGCTTAAGCGAATAGTAAGCCGTAGCCGATGGCAATCTGGATCACATTGTTTCCAGCGCAATTCGGAAGGGATAATTAGAGAACCAAGGAATCTGAGGAAAAACCAAAGACGTATTACCTGCAAGATACGCTACTCGCCGGTTCTCAACAGCCAACAGCTAGTTATTAAAGATTCCTAGGTTTGAAGCGATTTGGAGTGCTGGAGATAAAGCAATATCCCATGGCTTGCAGTTCTGCGTCCTACTCTAGAATTACAAAGGATCTATATAGCTGATATACGGAAGCCATCAGAGTAGGACTTATAACGGTAGCAGCAAAAGCATTACTGGCAGAGTTCCGGTAAGCTGCATTTAGAAACTAGCTACTGACCAGGGCGGTCTCTATTTTGCCCAGCACAAGAAACTTTATCACAGCCTCCACGGGCCCCTCAACTACCGAGCCCAAAAGTTGGGACGCTCAAAACCACAAAGTATATTTACAAAATTTGCCCGAAGAAGGAGCCTTATTGTGGCGCCGGCTGGAGATGCTGTCCCTCGAGGCCCTACAGTCGCACCACTCATCGGTAAGCAGGGACTAGCCGTAGTCTGACAAGTAGTAGAAAACGAGGCATCGGTTGGTGGGGCGGTAGACGTTGATCTGTTAGCGCAGTAATCAGCAAATGAC
Organism: Fasciolopsis buskii; assembly: GCA_008360955.1. Lineage (NCBI taxonomy): Eukaryota > Metazoa > Platyhelminthes > Trematoda > Plagiorchiida > Fasciolidae > Fasciolopsis > Fasciolopsis buskii. The sequence goes on along the minus strand of LUCM01008889.1, from coordinate 10,589 downwards.
CTCCAAAATCTGAGCACCCAGCGAGGTGGAATGTGTACGCCGTCAAAGGGGTTTCGAAGCCACGAGGGCAAGAATGAAACCCGTAATACAAGTGCTGGCTTACAATACAGTATGCAAAATTCCGCAGACCAAACCCCAGTCTCCCATTCAGATACTTCGCCAGAGAAACAAGCCACCGTAATAAATCACTGTGATTTATGGGTACTCAAGAACAGAAGAGGCTGCAGGGAGTCAGATGTAGCATGGAGTCAGCGTATGCTACTATTGCAAGGCGAGGAGCCCAGGAACTGTCGAGCTGCGCATAACATTTGAGAGGGACCAGTTGTTTTCGCTGATGACCAACAAGCCTTGCTCTTGACAGTTACGGAAACTTCGTTAACCACAGATGAACATAGATCCTTAGCAGTACTGGAGGAAATTTTAAGCATGGAAGCAGGACAGGTGGAAGCGAATTCCAGGAGGGGAGGATTCATCCTTGTCATAGAAGGGAAAAATAACTTGTAATCACGGGTTAGACTGTGCTCAGCGAATGTTCAACTGTGGGCAGCTGAGTTCACATGGCAAAAAGGACAGTCCACTTGGTCTGCGCGCATCAAAGTCAACGTTGGAGAGATGAAGAAAACAAACTATTGGAAGCCTTGACGTAGGCGATAAGTATTCACGCCGGAGTACTGGTCGTGGGTAATTTCAACTCACCTCAAATTAACTGGGATTTTCGAAATTGCGAAGCGGAACCTCCGGAGAAAGAAGTCTCAAGTTGAATTCATTAAAACGACATATATCAAAATATGAAACAGCATTTGGTGTGGGTTAGATATGAATCATCTCTAATGGGCCTCGTAATAGATTAGCCGCAGTTCTGTACTCCTTCAGGCAAACGCGTTCACGCGGCCGATAGACGTAGTCTCTGCGCAAAGCTTCTAAATGCCGCGCCTAAGATGAGGATAAGCTTCATTAAGACAGAAAAGAGAAGATTCCTGAACGAGCGTTAGGGCTACCCTGAGGTACTAACAAAATTAGTGTGGAAAGCCGACCGCAGGTAGAGAGGGAATCCCTTCCCGTCCTCCGAGCCCAGTTTGCACCGCTGAAGGGATAAAGAAAATAAGGCGGCGCAGTGTATTGGAAGGTGGGAATGCGCAGAGTTATAAACCGTCACGACCGAAGTTGTTTCTCTTACAAGGCCAACGACAGCATCCAGGCAAGAGGTTGGTAAACCAACCACAGGACGGGGGGCTAGAAGGCTAGTGCAAAATGCCAGGAGCACTCAAAAGGTAAAGTTTTCGAAGTGTGCTAAGAAGCAGCTCGAGAATAACTTGGGGAAGGTTAGTCCATTAAGGAAGGACAGAAATTCTGCTTAAAGTGCATGACGACAAAGGGCGAAATTACTGAACGTGCATCGGGTGGATGCCAGGTTTGACGTTGAGTGAGGGCTTCCACTCCAGAAAAAGTGCCTGCAGATAATAGGATAAGGCTCGTCTAAGCTTAGGAAATATAGATGTTAGTAAATCAACAAGCCCACTTAAGATCCGTCCGGCTTTTATGATGACTCCGTCGGGCCTCGTGAGAGGGCCGATAGACACTTTGAAGGAGGTGACGCTGCAATGGGGCTATCCGCCGCAGGACTGGAAAGAAGCAGTAGTGACTAAACATAAGGCTGGCTCAAGCTCGGAGCTAGGTAATTTGGGATCAGCGAGCTTGATAAGAGCCACCTGCAAAGTGCTGGAAGGCATCGTGAAGGAGTACGTGTCTTTGCCGGAAGCATCATTCCTCGTTAAGCTCCATTCAATAAAGGTTTGTGAAACAAATGCCCATCCTAATAAGCCCCCTCTGGTTCTTGGACAAAGCAATCTTGGGAGTAAATCTAAGTATACCGGTAGAAGTATTTTTCGACTTCGGTACGGCATTTCACCTGAGTGAATCGTGTCCTGCCACTGAGGATAGAGCCGCCGCATTGGTGGTAAGTGAATGAAAAGGATAAACTAGCTTTTAGATGGCAGGACCTTTCACATTTAAATCAGAGAGGGCACCGGATATCGGAAACGATATCGTCTGGATTTCAGAATAAGAAAGATATGGAATTCACCAATTTGTGCAGAAGAAAGCCAACCGCTTTCAGAGAAAACAAAGAGCGCTGCGGTCAAACACGAGTGTGGTCTTTTCACAAAGTAATCGTTAACCAAATTAATGGACTTTGAAATTCAAGTCATGTCGGATTCTAAGTAGAATGACCAGTGTGCTGAGCCGGCAAGAAAAGCCAGGCAACAGCGTTCCGGAAGAGATCAGCTGTATCGTACCGAATCGCGGACATTTCTGTCCCTCTGAACAAGGCTTCTGTCCAGCCCTACCGAGTGTACTGAGTTCTGGCTTGGCACCCATTCTTACAAAATCTAAGTACTGTCTGAGGAGAATATCCACAAGCATAATAAATAATCAGATGAAACACGTGACAGTAGTCGACTGAAGGAAGCTTTTTCCACTAGGAAAGCGAAACGCTCGATTCAACAATTGGACCAAAAAGGCGAACAGATCTAACGTCATTCTCGATGGAAGGGGTTATTTATACTATCGTTTTAATGTTGAAGAACCGCGAAAGAACAAGCTGGGGAGAAAGAGAGAAACCACAGTGGGCTAAATAAAGCAAGGACCACTACTGATGGGAGGCATATTAAAATGGGAAGGGGCCAGGATTGGTTAGTTAGGTTTGAGACATGGGAAACGGAAGAACAACCAATTATAAATGGGGAGGCTGGAGATTAGAGGAAGAATCATTCGCGCTCACTACGCATTAAACTTGAAGAAATATGTGCCTGACATGCAAAGAATGAGAGCTTTTATAATCTTGATTACGTAGATGGGCGACCAAGGCCTATTACTAGTCAAAGGCCACTTTGCTGGGTATCTTAATAGAAACAGGCATATATCTTATCAGCGTTTCAGTGTGGACATGCTCGTAAACATGAGAGAATGGTAAAGGTATCCGAGTTTGGCTTGCACTTGCAGGTTACGGGTAAAGAAAAGCTTCAGGATAGGTTTCAGAAGTGGTTGACTGACTCAAAACACGCTCATCGGTGCCGTCTTTGGATCTGTTACAGGAACTGAGCAACGCTTCGTTGAGAATTTAATGCCACCTCAGACTGACCTGGTTATGTATGCTGCAAATGCTAAAAGGAAGTTAGTTCCGAGGCTTTGAATAAACGACAAGAAATAATTGCCATCCTATAAGGAATTTGATGGTGAAATCATAGATGGTTAAAAATTTTTGAGAAGAATGTGGGGGCAAGCATATGAGAATGTGAGTAATACGGTGAATAAGAAGCGCTTGTTCAAATGCACATGTGAAAAGTTGGGTAACTTTCAAGAGGGCATAGTCAGAGAGGCTGAATTTTTGGGATTAAACTGGGTTGTTTGTGATTTTTTGTCCGTGACCAACAAACCACATGCTTCCTAAGGCACATGCTGATAAGTTCAATGGATAATCTGTCTAATATTGAAATCCAGAGGTAAGTTAAGACCAAATATCTTAACGCGGATCTCGCATTACTCTTGCTTGCCTTTTACCGTTGGCACCAATTTTACGTCAACAATGCTCAAGTCTGCACGACTGCATTACTGAAAACCCCGGCACTTGACCGGTACATGGAAAACAGTCGTAAGCGGTAGCAGGTTGAGTATATTCGGACAGGGGCATGTGTGAGCAACCCACAACAGGCGATCGCGCTCGGCGGTGAACGTTCGGTTAAACAATCTATCCGGGGGGACAAACATATGCTTCACTACAGTCAACCAAGCCGGCCTGCTCAGTGATCGGTCGAGCACGGTTCACAAATGTCAAGGAAGCTTTTGAAATGGTTTCGTCGTGCGAAAAATTACATTTTTATTTCACCTGGGTTCAACCGAATGAACTGCTAAATGCCCTGAAAAATCTAGCAAGGCCTAATTCTTTAGACCATGGTCGGTAATTGTGGGTCTATATAGGTTATAAGAGCTGCGTAGTACAAATGAACCGCTAGGTGGTATACGCCCCCATATAAGCATCTCGATGTCGTTGGCAGAGATGCTCACCATCCAGGAGGTACACCAACCGTCCAAAGCGGACGACCCAGCACTGATTTCTTTGACCGCAGCACTAAATTCATTGGGCTTAAGGAGGTAGTCTTTTTTATTTCATTGGGAACTGAGCCAGGCATTTGAAATGACAGTGACAAGGTTAGCCATGGGACATAACACAGTGTTGCCTGAGGAGATTTTTGTTTCTCATTGATGATTACATCAGAAGTGCATTATCGGTAACTATTGTTTTAGGCGTATGAATATGGCAGTATGAGGTCGGATTGTTGCCACATATTTTAGACTCGTGGAAAGAGAAGGGCTCCTTGCGGCTCACCGAGAGAGCAACAGAAGAGGGTGTTATATGCTGGCGTTTTCCGGTGTGGAGCTGATGATGAGTTGTTTGGGTCAACAGTTGCCTACGGCAGAGGTGAGGTCACGTGGGCCAGTCTGGGTGCGGCGCCATTCCAGGTGGTTTGAGGGAATGTGTGTTAAATGAAACCGTTTTCGTTTCTTGCCTGTACGCATTCTAAGGATCACCATCTGGATAGCGGTTTGTCTTGGGTGATTTTGATGGGCTTGAAAAAAGTGGATGCGGCTATCACAAATTGACTCCCCCAAACTGCTTTGCAACAGCGAGACTGGAGAAGTAAAACGGCGTTACACAAGACTTGCCCACCACTCATTCATATAGTCTATAAATTAGCATGAGTGTCGTGTCATCTGCAATCAGAGAGGACAGCATTTTTAAGCCCGTCCAGTGGAATTCGGTCAAGAAAATTAATAACCAAAGCATTAGACGCCTTTAGGTTTCATAGCGTAACTTCCGCAGAAATAGAGTCAATAGGCCGACAAAACCAGCGGAATTTTAGCATAGTGGGCACTCGCACATCTTGATGGGGTAGGGCAGCGGAAACAGCTAGTGATTGCTGACTCTATCGTAGATTTGTATCGTCTGCTCTAATGTTAGCGCCTTATTGCCAGTGTTTGCGAAAACATCTGTGACACTGACGGTGTAAATTTGAGGCCAGCGGATGGGCTGTCAGGGCGAAAATGAGGTGCATCTTGTATCTGTGATTCCGATGCGTTTAGGCCTAGATGCAGCCTTTTGTGACATAGTCGGTAGAGGTGTTTTGGGCATGAGGAAAGAGACTGTTGATGAGGTGTGCTGTTGCACGGTGCATAGTTGTGGTAAAAAGGCATGTATACATGCAATCAGGCGTATCGGATGGTAAAGAGAGAAAAATGGGTGGGAAGATTCTGTTCTGTTTAATCAAACGATGTACACATGAGCACTATTCCATTTATGGTGTTTTCAAAGTTTAAGATGGCATAGGCTAATGGGTAGCGAAGTATCCGCGAAATTCTTACGTGAGCACTTAGCCGGAACAAAATATTCCAGAAAATTGAGTATAACTTCTGGCTAGGAAAAAGCACTAACCGTGAACATGGCGCAAAAGTGACACACCAGTTGACTAAAACACATGGATAAGAATGCACACTGAGACGCTGCACAGCACAGCTGCATGTCTTTCACCGGGCAACCAGCTGAAGCCGAACATGATGGAAAATAATGATAAGGGGTGTTTGCGTGGGTTAGGGGTTACCGACGGTGCATATTCCGTTCAGCTTATCAGGTGTATACCCCGAGGCTGGGCTGCAGAGTGCGCAGTTGATTGTGGGGTGGTTCAGCTTCAGTTGGCCCTGACTTCTCCCAGCTCTGAGGTTTAGGAAAGCGAGATTGTGTGGTGGCAGGGCCACTAGGTATTTTCCGGAGACCTAGATTTATGCTTGGTTTTCGAGAGAGGCATTCGGACAGTTTTATGTGGTCATTGTTGATGCATGATATTGGATGGTGATATCATAGTGGTGGCCGCTTAACCATTGTCAAACGACCTGATTCAATAGAATAGATGAAAACAGTGGAGCGATAACAGCGCTGTTCAGTCTCCACGTCCCAGTTACTCGGGCCAGCCGGCGGGAAGATTTCAAAATTTCAGCCGCCAAACATTGCCGGGCTCGGAAAAGCAAGCGAAAGGTTGGCAAAATGCATATACTGTGTTTCAGATGGCAGCCAATGCATGCACACAAGACAAAAGATTGATGTTTGAACGACTAAAGACTGGTGGACTGTTTTGCGATGCCACGTAGTGATTTCTATTTGCTTTCCAAGAGAATTAAATCACGCAAAAATAAAGCACTTTGAGTAAAGGTTCTTTTAAGACGCACAAAGTTGTCCGTGTTCATTGGGTGGAAAGCAGATGATGTATTCTAAGTGAAGTGATATAAATAAAGGCATCGTAAGATTGTGATGAGTTTCGGAAATACCAGCGGAGAATTTTAATGGTAACGGATGAAGCTGGATCGTCTCTGATGTCGTGGATATGATGCACTCGAAAAGCAAATCAGTTTTTAATCTTGATGGCCACCTCCATAATTGACCACACACCAGGAATTAAATCCATTATTGTGCGCAAATCAACGACAGCATTAGCTTTACCGAAAGATATCTTTCAGTGTGGGGCGGAGAGAACACATACCACGAAGGTTGATACTTTGTCGTACAGGCTGACAGATTTATTTAAGCCTTCTTGGAGAATGCCATCTCAAGTAGGTCATCTAGGCAGCTAAAGATATGTGGCAAATATATTGACGGTAGGACGAGTCGCTTCAGCAGTTGCACAGCTTTATGTACCGCATTATTCACCATTTTCGGTAATTTTCACGCCAAGGCAAATAAGATCAAGTCGATTAGCATGTTAGGCGCGAGTCCACTCACTACTTTGGAGACCAACACAGAGATGTGGGGGTAAGCGGAAATGATAAAAGTGGTTCGAAAATGCCTTTCTCCCACATGGCTGTATTTACACTAGAAGACTAGCTAGCATAGGCGCTTTGTTATTTGTGTTTACCCTTATTTCTTATGCTGTAATTATAAGATTGAGTGAAATACTCTTAGGTTACCAACCGCATAAGGCTGCGCTTGGTCCGTTAACCACACCAGTCAACATATGGCACAACATTTACACGGAGGCATGAATCGCAAGTGATGGCTAAGACGGGTCTGGAGAAGGCAACGATATATTCTCTATTTGTATGGTATTTCAAAGCTACGAAGTAAAACTGCGGAACGGCATGCAAATTTCACGCAAAAATGAAAATGCATTCGCAAGATTTTCTGCTTTAGTCCATGTAATCGCGATTTAATCAAAAAACAAGTTGAAGCAGGAGCTAGAAGGGGTGTGCTGTGGCTACGAAGTAGGAAGTGACGGGAAGTTGATGACTAGATGCAGAAATGTGGAAGAGAATCTGCACGAGCCGGCGAACATGAAGCTGGCTCGCAAAAAGAAGGCATTGACAGTGGTCAAGGTCACAAAACCAAGCCGGTATTTAGAAGAGATTACGAGACGGTTATCTGAAACTGCCGCAAATGCGAACATCTTATGCCTGCCGGCCTTTACTTCAGTGGAAGATAGCCCGAGGAGTGATTAATTACAGGGAAATTTTCGAACTGCAGATCAAGGGCAGCAAGGCTGATGTTTAGTCGAATGGGTAACCAAGAGGCCGGATTGTCAGCTACAGGGTGATGGGAAGATCCAAACAAAATGTATAATCATGCTTGCAAAAACATGGGCAACTTTATAAATAAACCTGAGTAGCTGTGGTGGAGTTCGCTGAATCCAAGTTAGATATATTTGCAGATGAATATGAAGGAACATCCAGCCTAAGGAGTTGGTAGTTTGTGTCTTTTTTTCAGTTATCTTGAAGCTAAACAAAAACAAGAAGGCTTTACCGTTTTGGATTATTTAATGGGTGGCGTGAAAGAGATGCAGCATTTACCAGTCGCCCAGGGTAGAAGAGAGGGAATACGGTGGCAAGGGAATGCATTCTGTGAATGTAAGAGCTGCGCTGTGAAAAGCCGGCATAGGCTAGCAGAGTTTTGCTTTAATTATGCACGATGCAGCTACAAGTCCGGAATACACTCGAAAGCCTGGTCGAAACTGACAGTGGATACAGTTAGGCTGATAATGGAGGACAAGTCGAAAAATTTAAACAAGGCACTGTTGAATAGGGTTTGAGTCTGATGGGCGCAGACAGGGTTTGGAAAACTACTGCACAAGGCAGAGTAAACGGCTGTCAAGAGCTTCGACCCGACGGACCTTTCGGGTGGCAGTATTCATAGGGAAAGCGGCCAATTTCTGGGGGGTAAAAGGACTGGATGGGGTTTCCATTCGTGTGCGCATGCGAGAAGCTGAAGTTAAAAAGAATTTTGGGCTCAACTTGATATGAAGTAGTCACAGGGAGTCATAGTGTAGGAACCCCAATCATCGAACTTAGAAACAGAGGGAAGCTGAGTTACCTAGATTACGCAGATGACATTGCGTGCCTCGTGGATTCTGCGGGCCACTCACAATGGGCATTAAATAGACTGTCGGGACCGGTCGCTCGGTTTGGCATATGATTTGCACCTTCAAAGTGCAAGATAGAATGACAATAGTACCGAACATGATACTGGATGGAGAGGAACTAACGATTGTGGACCGTTCCACCTACCCTGGTAGGTGCATGTCCAACGATGGTGGCTCGGCAGTGCAGGTAAACACGCGTATACCAAAGTCTTGAGCAGCTTATGCTGGACTGAAGCACTTGTAACGATGGCCTGATATTTCACTGAATTTGAAATGTACTGTGTGCTGTGCCACAGTGCATTCAGTTCTGTTGTATGGCTGAAAGGCATGCACTGTGCATCTGGGAGATGTTTATCGATTTAATTATTTCGACCGCCAATGTGTACGTAACGTGGCTCGGATTGGATGGAGTGATCAGGTGGGCAGTGTGGAGGTCAGGAATCTAATACTAAATGTCGGTTATCAGAATACCTTATTTCACCGTACGAAACTTAGTAGAGTACGTTGGTTGAGTCATGTTGTATAAGGAAAACACGGGTCAGCCATTTGCTGCCCTATTTTGTGTGCCTCTCACGGAGTGCAAGAAGCCATGCGGAACTCAACGGATGACGTGGTTGCGTGGAATGAAGATAGGCTGAAAAAGATTAATTAACTTAGACGTCTCGCGTCTTTGTGGCTGGAGTCCGAAAGACCCATGAAATAGGTGGTTGGAGATACTGAAGGTTATGGCAGTGAACTGTGAAAATTGGCGATCGTGTTATCATTTTCTGTCAAATGCGAATGACTGAAAAAGTGCGTTTTTACAGTCAGACTGTTCCGTGTAATTTCTATAACATCTTATTTTTCCCACCTGTGTAAGTTCAGTTCCTGTTACCTTGGGATATTCATTCTTTTCTTAGAAACAGTGAAGCTTGCAGTACTGTCAAACGTTGACCGATGATGATGGTGAGCCACCCAAGCTGGCCCATCAAATAGTCGGGTCAAAGGGCAAACATGGGCAAGAACACACGTCAACTCTAAGTGAGAAAACAGGCCGGAAAATTTCCAGCTTTATAGAGAAGCATGCGGGTTGATCGATTTACGAAGATCATAGATAATGGAAGTTGAAAGCTTTGGGGCACGCAGAGAGAAGTGGTGCCCATTTTGTTTTCCTGGATGAGTCACATCTATCGACGAGTTGCAGAGCAAGGGCCACATTGAAGATGGACGGGTGGAAAGGCGCTCACCATCCCTTATTGCTCGTTGAAAGGGATTTAAAAACACCAATTTTGAAGGGACAAGATGTGTCCTAATGGTGCCAGGACAGTCCATTGAGTCCGTTAGACGAGAGGTCGTACCGGTTGATGTAGTGACACCAAAAATGACCAGCAGACTTTTAGCGTTTTTGGACTGCAGATGATTTCATCAGACGGTTAGACATTGCTGCAAAGCAAGCAACGCTCATGATCACCAGAGTTGGCGGCGTTCGGAAGAAAAAAAATAGATAAAGTCCGTTAAGGAGTTCATCCGATCGCGCCCGGCAAGCCAGTGGCGTCAATGACCTGTTCAGCATCGATGAACTTCCGATCAAACCGCCAGACTCAATCGAGGCCATTGCCCAGAGATGGTCTTACAGACAGAAGGAAACTGTTAATGTGCCGGGCGCACCAGTGGACGTACTCGATGGATAGATCAAGTTTGGGTTTTGTTTGACTGCGCAGCTAAGTGCAGAGGGTGCTCACAAACCGAGTGTTTACTGCAAGGCTCCGATGTCACCTTTCCGCTGGTCAAAATATGCAAATTTACCCCAGAAAATGTCATCATGAATGAGGACATCAAAAATATTTTGTCAAGTAAATTAGACACGGTGGAATAGAGACGGTTTGATTATTTTTCAGGCCCACCTAAACATCCACGGAGAGCATGAAGAGTGTTGAACGAACGTGCATACCTCTGAGCAGTCTCATTTCCGTTTTGCACAAAATTTGCACATCATCGTATCTTCTCGTAGTTACGACGCGTTGAAAGAGGCGGTTATATCTTGGACTGGCCCTGCGGAAGATCAACGCATTCAATAACCACTTCAAGGGATCGGGATGGGAAATAAAATACCCTCAGAATGATTGCGAGGAACGCGGCTTCTTGGAAGCTCAA
>LUCM01008888.1:9474-21601 GCA_008360955.1 Fasciolopsis buskii | reverse complement strand
AAACAAACATCTTATGCACATACCGTAAGTCGATGGTCGGTATACTGCGAAAGTCTATGGTTGACATCATTACGAAGCAACAACATGAGATGGGCAATAAGCCAGCGGTTCTAGCAAAGTTCAATCGAAGCAATAAAGCCAAACTTTTAATTTCGCCCACGCTACGCCGGAATTCAAAAACGAATATAAAACGGAATAGACGGGAAGCGTCCCATGAAATCAGATTTTCCTGGTCCTTTTGGGGCAGATTTCACGTTTGCCGCCCATCCATGGTCCATGCTGTTCGCATGGGCCATTGAGTCCTCACCGTCGAGGTAGCTACGGATATCTTCATCCATCGTTTGACTTCTGGCCAAGTTTGCCACCTTGAACGATGTTGCTTCTGCAACTGTATTGCATTGTCAATTGTGGGTAACAAAATTACTTGGGTGTGATAGACAATGGCCACCTATATACGCCCTCCTTTTTAAAATTGGCATATCGCTTGAAACTAACGTCCACAGACGCTACATTCAACCCATTCTACGCTGTCCTTGGCGGGACTTCGATCCAAATCAACGACCAAACCTTCCAGGTTGCACACCCCGCAGATATCTTCGTCAACCGATGGTAAGTCCGGGGTTTCCATGCCCGTTTTCCGGGTATTTTATAAGAGGAAGTTATCATAGCCCGAAATTTACGGAAATACACCAACTTAATTGGATGTCTAACTACCTCCAACTTATTATTGGCCGTTATTCTATGTTCGAGGCCACATTTACTTCTTGAACACGTACAGGCGTCTACTAATTGTGACGTGCAAGTTTCGGACAGCTTCTTCACTTCCGGACACTTTTTACGTTTGAAGGTGGCCAAGCAACCTAGACATGGATTTTACGTTTGTTAAGTAGTGCCCCGTCTTCGTTTTCTCGTGTTCACACAGAACTTACCAAACTGAGCTTCACTGACTACATCGACGATGTTCACCGGTTGCTCGAAAAAAAATTAATTCAAAAAGTTGTTAACACATTAATTTTACACTTCCCCACGTTCTCCGCCCTAAGCAATGTGGCACCGGAGTATACTCACTTTAACACACTGTACTGTGCCATACTTTGGTCGAAGATCAGTACGGACAGTAGCAGTTGCGGGGGTAATAATTTCCGCATTTTACACAACAAACTGTTTGACAATTTTTCGTGGAAAAAGACCTGTCAAGCCCGCTTTCATCTATCAACATGGCGTGCCAGACAGTGTCACCACCGCAATTAGCCTGAAGTGTTGCGTCGGCCAAAATTACGCCGGCGTATTTATCCACCAGCAGCGATGCCGGCTAAGGAACACAAAACACGTACCTGACTAAGCCGTCTTTCTTCAATGTGCGCAAAATAACCTGCCCTCATACGACATGATTCACCCTAATTACATCATTACCTACATCAAGGCATCAAATTCTGGTCGGCGAATTGTTCACATCCCGGGCCCCAAAAAAGCTGTTGGACTCTGTACGACCAGAACACCAAATTTTTCGAGCATTTTGGAACATCCATATGGGTTCGGAGAAATGTTCTTTTTGTCCCTCCGTCAGCCTACGCTTCCGTATGTATAAACGAGAATTTAATAAGCGGATGCCCTTATTACGGAGCATGCAATACTTCACAAACCTGCACCATTTACCTACCGAGCGGAGATTTACGAATTCCTGACCTTTCGTATTACAAAGCCTATGAGAAAACAATTCATTAAGCGATGGAGCTTACTGTATACCGGGCTTTGAGTTGCTCCGATTGCGAAAGCAACAAAATTCAACTGGGATAAGGGAAAGTCTTGGGATAAATGCTTGGGTGAGTGCGCAACTCTCACTCTTACTCGTAACACTACAAAAGGCTAAAACGTGCGCCTTTGAGAAACCAGAAAATTTCATTGGAAACTTGTAAAACTGTCGTAAGACAGAAGGACACCCCCCAAAAACAAAAGAGAATCATCCACATGCAGAGCCGAGTTCATCGAGGCAGCCATTGCAAACAGCCAGAAGGAAATGGAGCTTACGGATTTATAGACCCCGAGACTAAGACTAAAACAAGAGGCAGCTTGAACAAATTATTTATCATTCGAAGCCGTCAAAACTCCTCATTTAGAGCATCCATCGTGTCCCGCATAAGTCAGCACTGTAACACCACAACGGCCAACGATCATGTTCCACTCGTTACACAGACTCGAAGCTGAGGCACATGAGTTATGAGCAGAGTCTGAGATCACTCGATCTGTGCCCTATGGAGAGACGTAGGGAAAGATGTGGTTTAATACAAGCCTTAAAGATCGTCAAGAGTCTGACCGAGTTATGGGGTCACCGTGGAGCCTTATTCGAGTTAAGGTAAAATATTTCGCCCTAACTCGAATAGGGCTCCTGTTAGTGTTTCATATGAAACACTAAGAGGAAGCGGGAAAACGATTGCGTGTCTGATATTTTCTGACGACATCAAACTATTAGGGACGGCGAACAGTGAAGCTATCCAAAGGGATCCGGATAAAATTTACCGACGGTCGGCCAGCTGGGATCTTCCGTTGAACAAATGTCAGCGGCTCATGGAAGGAGAAGCAAATTTCCCTCGCCACATGGGTCTACCTTGGCATCAGGTTGCGATGGAACAGACTCAGCAAGCAAGAGACCTCGGAATAGTTGCGGGTGCAGACGTCAAACCTGGTCTGCAGTGTCAGAAGGTAGCCAAGGGCACATGGTGTGCCTTACACAAACTTAAGAGGACCGCAGGATCTAGGAGGCCTAAAGTTCGTTAAGAACGACCAAGCACCCCGCCTGCAGTCTAACTGGAACTGGAAATGACAGCGGAGACCCCAGACAACGGTCAAGGTCAGTTCAACTGCATCCAGTTCCAGTTCCGTTAGATTACAGGATTACGAGGCGAGATGCCTGGTCGTCCAGGTTCTTGCACCGAGAGCTCCTAGGATCTGACAAACCGCTTAATCAATGCCGGTGTGTGGATCTTTACCCACTTTGGCAGCCAGGTTTTGGGTTGATGGCATTATTCTCTCATAACTAATTGTAGAATGCAAGAGAGCCATTTCCTTCTCGCAGGCCCGAGTGTCACTCTCCTTGGTTGCGGGGTGAACCTGAAATCCAGAAAGGAGGAGTTTAATGATTTTTTTTAGAGAGCGAGAGCGCACGAGCATAGTTTAAGCCCATATAGGTACTTTCCATAGGTACTCCGCCTGATCTAGTTGTTCGCCCGTCGTTGTTGTTTTTCTCAAATGCGGCGGGTGTTCTGCTTGTCTCACGGATTCGGATCATGCCCGACAGCAAACCGGCCGCAGTCACTTGGGTTTTCGCATGGACTAAACGAAACAAAAGTGGGGATAAGCAGGCACACGGAGGGTGGTGGTTTGTGCCGTAAAACACAGATCTATAAGTAGGGCTCCGTCATCGTCAACGTGCGTCCTCTTGCTTTCTATTTAACGAGTGCTGCTTGAAACTTACCCATGAGGACTTGTGTGGCATAGGCGAATCTCATAGTCTGTGTGACGTGAACAGATTTATGTTCTTTTGACAAATGAAACCGAAACGCCGGTGATGCTCTAGAAGAAAGGTCAGTCACTACGCCATTGTGTCTGAGAGAGATTTACCGAGTGAGGGAAGGCAAGATGGTATTGTGGTAGGTTGAGTAGTAAAAGGAACCTTCCGCCACGTGTCCTGTGATGAAATGTATTCGTCGGAGGAGAGGGACACTAGGTCCGGCAGAGAGTATGCCATAAAGGAGGCAGGCCCTTTCTATTGTGTCATTGACGCAAAATTCGGGAGCACAGAAATCTATGGGGAAAGTAAAATGCCGGGGTGAGAGGACGAAACAGTATGTGTCAAGGGTTGTATCGTCCCGATTTCATAGCTGTCATAGAATCCAGCATTCTTCTGCTATCACGGACCCTAGTGTCATTTATGTTGTTGGCTGAGATTCAGGTTTTGGAGGCTTTACTGCAGTAACTGCTACAATCCTAACCAAACTTCGTACCCCCGAGTCTCCAAGAGATAAGGGTCGTTGTATGGATAATGGTCTGGACAGTCAGTATTTCCGGACTTCGTTTTTGAAAGCGATGTTAGACTTTTAGAGCAATGAACTCCACAAGGAACATTTCACAATGAAAAGGTCCGGCCTAGGGTTGGCTAATAATAAAGAGCTTGTATGGTAGGGTGACCAGGTTAGTGCCGAGAAGCATGAGAGTGAATGAGAAAGCAGGGAAGACATATCCATGGTAGCTGCAAGTCTGTACGTTGGGGAGCCTTGGCCTAAAAGTGGTGTCCAAGGTGTAAGACTTATCCCAACAAATTAATGGGTTTATTCGACACCTATTCAATTCTTTACCCAGCAGCAAAGAATCAGGGGCGAGGGTGATTGAGCTTAGGTGTGTATATCGGCGGAATTTAGGACCGAGTATAAATGGGTCCATCTTGGTGACCCTACAATAACTTGACTGTGTTATGGAAAAGCAGGGGGTGTGATTGTGGTTATTTAGAAATTGATTGGCTGGCTCAAAGGACCGCTTCTTTCCGAGATATGGGGTCGTTGGTCCAATTGAAGGGCCCCTGGGTGACATCTTAGGTAAGTATTTAAGGCAGCCTAAACGGGATGTTCTGTATACACGGAATGCTAATGGGAAGTTTGCTCCAAAGTTAAGCATAGACAACAAGAAAGAAGTGCGACCTTGTAGAGGATTTGGCGATTTCCGTATGGATGGTTAGGGCCTTATGACGGAGCGGGTAAGAAGGTAAGGCTTGGCAGAGGAAGAATAATTAGGGATCTCCTCTGCAAGGAAAATGTAGAGTATTCATTTCACAATTGCGGCGACAGAACATTAATACGCGAGCGTTCTTTTATTTACATGGCGGCACCGTACGGTGTTACAGGTACTACCAAATCCGTAAATATACATGAGGAAAAAGAACATAAAACACCTCGTTTATAAGAACACCAATGGCACTCTCTTTTACTGTATGTGGGCTCGCGCGCGTCACTTCATTTGTTTAAGAGTCTATTTTTTCTCTATGTTAAGTCCCATCTCTTTAGCCTAAAGTGTGGACACGGTAGTGAGGCGCTAAGAATTGAAGACAGTGAGCACACGTCGTCCTAGCCTTAAATTTGCATGGGATATATATTCTTTTCCCTCAATAGTTTTCTGCCGCACGCACGTCAGGTAGACAACAACTGCCCTTCAGAGAACAATGCCACTGGGTGCATCGCAAATACGATTTTGTCAGGACACCGGTTCCTACTAGGATATAGTCTCTGGTATACGAAGAGCTCCTTCTGAATGTTCCCGAAAATAAACGCGTGAAAGCATCTACCAGCCCTGTGGTAAACAGTAAGCGTGCAGAACCAATTGTTCCTATTACCGTCTGAAAAGTCTGCATTGACAGATTATCAAGTTAAGACATTTGGTGACCACTGCGCGCAACGAGTTACTGAACGGAGACTCAGTAAACGTATGCAACTCACCACAAGAAACTTGAGAAACTTAGACACGGGATTAAAACGCGAAAAGACTAGTCGGAAGTGAGCAGCGTGTTACTTGTAGTTTTGTTTGAAGGGGCGGTGCAAGCTGGGGCGTACGTAGATGCGTGAGCAACGCAGAAGTTCGTGCGAACTGAGGCTTTGGCGTCAACGTTCGATTGCCCAAGCTATCCGGGGGGAAAATTCCATGTTCCTCTACATGGTCTCTTCATGTTTGTTTATCAAAATTGCTCACAAACGTGAACCTATTATAAACGCAGCAAGCTGCCACTCAGCTGCTGACAAATATCCACGCAAATGGATAATGATAATGTATATTTCTCGATTTGCGAGATGCATGCGCAAGGCAAGATCAATTTTTACATAGATGATGCACAGGAAACACGGACAATATAGATCGAAGGGAGAGGGTTGAGAGCGACCTTTGGTAATTTCGAAGGTATGTTTGTTTTTGTATATTTCTCGAAATACGAGAGTCATGCGCAGGGTAAGATCAAAATTGGACCAAGAGGGCACAGTGCAGACACAGAAAACGGAAACCAAACATACAATGCATTGTGATTTTGCCCACAAGATCATAACGGGCAATGCAATTTCCGAGCAACGGGCTTTAACTCAAAGCTAGATAATGGTTCACAAAGATTTTCCTGTGGCTGATTACCATTCCTGCACTGCGAGTGATACTATGTTTGGATGCAGCAAAGTTGCATATCGCGGGCGCAAAATATGGCTGGAGAGCAACGGCTGTCACCCGCCTGTTGGCCGGGATACTCGATAATCAATAGAGTTATGTGGTGGAGAAGGGTATCAATATGGATGTGATAACGAAATGGAGATGAGCGAAAACCAGACTGGATATCAAAAGGCAGCATAAAACTGGAAAATTCTGGAGGCACAGTCCGTTAAGCAAGGAAAGCGGCAACAATAGATTGAAATTGTGCGATCGTTAGGTTAATACATAAGGTTTTTTCACGCAATTTTGGGTTCTTATACTTCGGCTTGGTCTAGAGATGAAGATGGCGCTGGAAAGGAAGAAGGAGAACCGGAGTCAAATGGTGCGACGTCTGGTGGACTCGTGTGGAAATCTGTTGCCAGGAGCATCGGTCTATTGCCAAATCCCGCAGACCAGAATAGAGGTTGATGAAAAAGGGCGGTCTTCATCTGTTTTCGGATGTCAATATGCATTGTAAACGTCAGTTCATATCAGATGCCAATAAAAATGCTGTCTATTCGTGAGTCCGTTTTGTATGTATTTGTTAGAAGAGTTTTGGGAGGGAGCAAGAGGAAGCCGGTACAAAGTGGTGCGCGTGAACTTATGAGCTACAAGGCAGTTTACCACAACGATGCTAATGGGTGGGGCTGACCGAGTGCCGGCCACCCGACCTGAAATACACCGTTAGAGGGTGAACGCGGGAGGTGTAATCCGCCAACCTAGTTGCACCGGCACACCGCTGCAGCCGAGCTGCCCGTCCGATGTGCGCCGGCCAAAGCGGAGGATATGACCGTGCCCCGCACTATTGTGGTGACGCCGGCGTACTCGTGGTGTGGTGGAAGGAGTTCGAGCATGGTATGGTAAGGGATACATCGTCTGATCAGGCTAAGTATCCGTTAACAAAATGGATGATTTCACACAAAGACCTTATGTGAATTGGTATAAATGCATACCACGCCTGAGGATCACAGGTTATCAAATACCAATAAAAGAACTAAAGAAACACATTTCTTTTGAAGTTTGCGGTAATCTCTATCAATTCTGCAGCATACCCTTTGGTGTTTGAAACGGTGCTACATGCTTCATGTGACCAAGTGATAAGATAATTCAGAACGAAAATATGAAGGAAATATTTTCCTACCTAGAGAGCATATCGTTATGGTGTAATACAAAACATGATCTAACTTAAAGGCTTTAGAAGTTCCTTCAGAAGCATAATCTAACATTTAATGAAAGTAGGGGTGACATCCGATCCGCAATAATGTTTATTAGGTAAATGAATTTAAAATTGAACGGTACGACTCAATCCTGAGTGATTTCACACTTTGCGTAATCCTCCTGTTCCCAGCAACGTGAATCTCAGCAGAGTACTATGGCAGTTTGCCTGCTATTCATCGTGAATTTTTCACTTCTCAGATGAAATTTGTCCAATTGTCGGGAATCGATGCTTTCCTCTACCTCTGATTGCATATAAAATGTTACATTCAGTGAATAAATAAGTCACAAGATCTATTGTTGTGTCTGCTAATGATTTTGCATCTCTTTCGTCGACAGCGATGCTTTCGACGTTTTTATCGCTACCAGAATAATACCTAATGAAAAAGCCATTGCTTTCTCTTCTCTGGTTTCATCATCCAGTGAGCGGGAAAGTGCGAGAGAAGCTCATATTATTGTCGAATCGGACAGGAAAGAGCGTGGTTATTTTAGAACTCCGTCCGCCTTATGCTCATTCATATTCATACCAGCCAAATAAAAATTACTGGTTCAAAAACAGCCATAGTGCAAACGCAAAAACATGTAAATGGAACTTTATATAACAGATAAAAGAGGAAAATAAACTGATAAATCAACTGCTTTCTTGAATGTGGTCTCACCGACACAATTTGTAGATAGTTTTCGTTTTTTCTCCCTGTTTAATAAAGGGGATGAGTGGTACCGACAGACCATACAGCTCTCGCGCCACTGACTGCGGTTCTGATACATGTCTCTCAGAATCTCCGACCCACAACAATCTCCATTCTCTGGGTTCCAACCAGGAAGGCCGGCGGCATCAAATGAGGGCAAAATCAAAGCTATCTTCCTCATACCTCCGGGCCTGACCGCCACGTCGCTTCTCCCAACGTTGCATAACACGCGCAAAAAGAACACGAAAAGGTAGACTACAGGCAGGCATGGGACGGAGGTCTAGCTCTTCTAGCTGGTCCAGCGCTGAACCCAAGTTGTTGAAGTGTTTCTTTTGTGGTCCCCTGCACGATGATGTTGTCTAGGTGCACCAGGTGCTTGTCTGAGGTCAAAAATTGCAGAGCCATCTGCATTAATTGTTGGGATGTTGCGAAGGCGTTTACCAATTTGAGGGGTATTGTCTGGAATTCCCAGGTTGCCACTGATGTGCAAAGGGCAGTTTTTGGTAGTTTGTTTCCTCTAGTTCTGCTCGCCAGTATCCTGGCGTTAACTTCAAGGTAGTGGACTCGGTCACTTTTGCTAAAGCGTCAGAGAGAATATCAACCATCGGGAGGGGGAATGCGTCCTTCTTTGTGGCCTGACTGATTTGTCCACGTTCAACACAAATTTTGAGGCCTGAAATTTTCCTCACCAGCATCATGGATGCTGTCCATGGGGGTCTGGAGGGCTAGATGACATGGCAATCTCCCATAAGTTTCATGGTCTCGGTGAGTTTGTCCATCCAGGATTGCAGCGAACGTTTTGACGGGATTTTTACCGTCAGTGGATCCCCCGAGTTTACGCAATGTTTGACGAGACCTGTCCGTCCTCATTGTCTTGCTCCATATGAAGTTCTTACCATACATTTCAGTTGTAAACTTCTGTTTTGCCGTCCGTTTGATCAGCTCTCAAGACTGTTTCTCTACCCCCCGGATCCCTCTCCAACCTTGAACGGAGTGTCGCAAGCACCGTTGCTTGCCCCCGCTGTTCCTTATTTACCTAAACGACATTCATTGTAAAATCCCAAGGAACCCCTCTATACACACTCTCATGTCACCATCCGGGATGCCGATCCCGCGGTGCTGCAGTCGGCAATGAATCGTACAAAGCGCTGATCTATCACCTAAAGCCCGTCAATCAAAGGAGACAAGTCGGTATGCATGCCGTGTGACAATTCTCCGGCTCAACACTTTTGGACTTGGGGAAACAATCAAATCTAAGATGTCGAGCATCACGGAATCTCATGTTTCCCGGTCAATGAGGCATCAACTTTCTCCCACCACCTGCAACCCACCAACGAATCGGCTTTCCTTGTTCGTAGCATGGTAAGGCGCAAACTTTCATCCAATTTCATCCATTCCTGTGAGGTTCCAGATTCCTTATGGCACCTGTATCCGCCTTATAACTAAATCCGGTAGCCAAAATATACATCGGGATCTGGGCAGGGATCGCGATATACCTGACCGAGCACAGTGGATGACCATGAAACATGGCCTTTCTGAAAATCCGTACCCTTAAATTCTGATCTTCGAACGTACCCCTGGAAATTCGCAGATAAAGGGGTGACCCATTTCTCGTGCTTGTAGCGGAACCTGTATATGTTCCTCCGGATAGCTTGGGCAACTAAACGTTAACCGCCAAGCTCGGTCGCCACTTCTGCGTTGCTCACGCACACCCCGCTTGTACGTTCCTTTCAAAGTATACGCAACTTGCTATCGCCTCCGACTGTCTTTTCCTTGTACCAGTCAAGTTTTGGAGTTTTGAGTATTGCAATCGTACTGAGCCGAGTAACGGTGACGCGCAAGTGGTCACAAATGTTAAGGTTATGGAAACGTAATGAGATTCACGTTAGGACAATTGGTTCTACAAACTGGTGAGCCCGACGTGATTCGCTGATCACGTGGATTTCTATTCCATTTTACTGACGCCCGGTTTACCTTTTTAAGGTTAAATATGACCACTGTTTTCTTTACCGCATTCGCAAATTGCTTTTGCCTGTTGGTTCTTATTCGCTAGAGTTTTCTATCGGTTTTATCGCAAGTTGTATTTCGCCAAGTCTTTCGTTTTTAAAAATACGGTGTCATTTCCACAGAGCGAAAACCGTCTGCATACCCAGCAGTAGGTTTGATAACTCTACGTATACCGTCTTTCATGCCGTCTGATCCTCAATTCCGGTTTAATTTAGTTGAATTGGAGTACGAAAATTGCAGAACAACTAGCGACATCAGCCGTTTTAGATGGGTGATTGGCCGTCTGTCTCCAGATGTACCCCTTCAGGTCAGGGACATACTTGTATCTTCGCGTAATCACGACTCGTTGAAAGAGGCGGTTACATCTCGGGCTGCCCTTAGGGAAGAACATCGCACTCGACAGCTTCTTCAGGGTATCGACCTTGGAAATAAAAAGCCCTCAGAGCTATTTCAGGAAATTCGGCGTCTTAGAGGCGCAACGTTCGGCAAAGTCCCGATGCTTTCAGAGCTGTGTCTTCAAAGGCTCCCGCCGCATCTGCTTCCGTTGCTTAGTACTGCCCGCCAATACTCACTAGAAGAAACAGTCAAAATTTTGAGTACTGGTTCGCTTTAGGGCCCGGGTGCCTTGACGTTGGATACCTTTTCCTCCCCCAATACCGTATCTTCATCTTCGCAAGACGACTTAATAACCATTCTGACGAGGATTGATGCACCGTTACAGCGGCTCACATGCGATAGAGACTGGCGACGAGATCGATTTAACCTGCGTCGCGGCAGAGGCAGTAGCCCCTCTCCCAGGCAAACTTCCCCGCCATTCGCAGAAGGTTACTGTAAATGTAATAACCGCTTCGGAAGCTTAGCGAAACGATGGGCCCCCGGTTGCATATTTCCTGGCAAAAATAAAGGAAAATTAGTTTCCCGGTTCGTCGTTGCGGCACGTGACACCAGGCTAGCTACTAATTGTCGCCTCCTTAACGTCCAAGAATTGACGACTAACAAGCTGTTTCTGGTAGATACAGGTGCCGAGGTTAGCGTAATCTCAGGGGCTCGAGCAATGTGATCGCTGCACGGTCAGAGACGCTGCGGGCTGCTAGCGGCACCGAAATCCACACGTACGGACATCATTCGCTCATCCTCGATCTAGATCCAAACCCCGCTGATCCAGTGGGTCAACCTGTCGGCATTTCTCGACTGAGTGGCACTCTCGGCACACTCAACTCGAGCAAGCCATCCCGGCAAGAGCTCTGCCAACCCGGAAGGTCCACAAACTCACGACGGCCTACTAACCGCCGTCTACAATTACGAGTTGATTCGCCCACTGTATTCACGCCTTCACCAATCTTCGGTAACAGTTGCCATATTCCAGCATGATACTAATGCCCCTCCTTATTTAGGGCCTGCTGCTTATCCTCCCTACTTCCATTCAATTACCAGCAAACCCTATTTAGATGCATTTCCAACACTCCAATACTCCTTTCCTACTACTGCACGCCCAACTCCTCACCCCAACTACCAGTATCCTCATAAGTTTGTACGATTTACCCCCGGGTCCTCCAAGGCTGTCTGGCTAACTTTTGGTACATTTGTTTCGCCCACTGGGCTACAACCTATCATGAGACCACTTTACCAATCCACTCTTGTCCAGCGCTTACCCCTATTGCCTCAGCTAGAAAGCACTGCTCTCAGGACTCCCACGAATTCCAAAAGTAACGCCTATCCCCAAAAATTCATGCCCATACCTGCTAACCGGCTTTTTCTCCGGCATTTTACAAAGCCACCTCCCCACTAACGCCCTAGATTGCCAGTCCCACCGTGACAAGGTGACAATTTGGCCACTTAACACTACACCACCCCCACTGATACCACATCATCCACAATGGCATCCTCTAACAACCGGCTCATCAACTCCCAAGTTTCTTCTATCGACTTGGTCCTCAGCCCACAAGTCCATTAACAAAGACAGTCCTTCGCCGACCAGTATACCTAACTCTACTGAATTTACTCCC
>LUCM01008886.1:0-18799 GCA_008360955.1 Fasciolopsis buskii | reverse complement strand
CCCTGTTCCCGTTGGATATTCACTCTTTTTATATAAACGTGTAACTCTGGGGAAAGGCAGCGGTCAGTGAGGCTTGCCTTGCTGTTTAATGCTGAGCGATGATGATGATAATAATATGTTAGTGAATTGCCGCATGTGGATATTCGATATAGACAGAGATGCCAAAGGAGATCCAAGTCAAAGACTTTACGGGGCCGTGGGCTATAACGGAATTTCGGAGACCCTGCTTTGAGTTGTAGAATGGATAGAGCTGCAAATTTTGTTCTCTAAATTCTGGAATACTGAGGGCGTCCCATTGGAGGAATTGACTATTCTGGCAAAGTTCTGGCACAGTGACTGAGCTAACCATAGAGTTAACAGCTTGACCCGATGGAGACGATGGTGTTAACATTCATCATCCCTTACCGATTGTACAACATTCGTGATGAGCAACGTAGCGGGAATTCGTTTGGAGTTTTCACCTTCGTGGATTGATGTGGTACTCACCGCATGCCAACAGACAGGACTAGGTCTTATCTCCCTTGATACGTAAAAATGTGGGCCAGTGATCCTGCAAAGTGCTTGAGAAGCATGGGATAGCGTGAACTGTCATAACTATCGCTTACCCTGCCGTATTTAGTGGACCAGCACTATGGATCAAATCTCCGTCAACTGCTAGTCAGTTACCAAACTATACGCGTCTTCCTAAGAGTAAACATATAATCCACAGTTTTCCGCTTTCGAG
This sequence comes from Fasciolopsis buskii, assembly GCA_008360955.1. NCBI lineage: Eukaryota > Metazoa > Platyhelminthes > Trematoda > Plagiorchiida > Fasciolidae > Fasciolopsis > Fasciolopsis buskii. Next base: position 18,075 of record LUCM01008886.1, on the reverse strand, counting down.
TCAATCGTTTCCGATTGTGCTGTCAGGCTGAATCAAATTGTTTTATTGGTTATCAACGCTGGGATAACGAGAAAGCATAACGACACAGTTGATACTTTTGCCTCATGCCAAATCTTGAACAGATTCCGACAGCACAGCCAGTCGTGGGCCAAACACCGATTGATGTCAGTAAAGTAATTTCATCCGGGAATTCGATGAACGGTCGATTTTATGCATGTACACAGGTGTGCATTTCTCACAAACCAGTAGGACATATGGGGCAATAAACAAACAACCGAACACGGTACGGTCACAGATAAATACAGCGGCAAGGGACTGTTATCGATCTGTGCAATGGAGATGTGAGCAGCACTGACGACAACACTGAACGTGTACATGTGTGTGTGTATATATGTTTATCCATGAGTGTGATGAATGCACAAGTGCATCAGTTTACAAAATAGTAGCATGTCAATTGATTGCGGAGTGCACAGTAGTTGTTGTCTTGCTTGTGACTGTCTAGCATATCAGCTTGTCTAGACACGATAGTCCTCACATCCGTGTGAAATCGTCACATAAATAGAACAGGAAAGTGCATGCCGGTGCTTGCGGACTGTTTGTCAAAGTTCACAATTCCGAGCTCCATTTCATACATGATAATGTTTCATAAAGGCAAATCGCACAGTACACGAAGTACATGCTACCAACTTTTTGAACGTACATCGACCCAACCAATGGACGGATAATAAACCAATAGTCCGAAAAGTCAGCCTCCATTGCGGTCACCCATATGATTCGCGTACCACTCACCTCGCTCGAGGTCCCTTTAGAAAACAAGTTAGGGCGATCGGTCGCAAGTGTTTCACTTGGACCACGTCACCGGTTCTTGTGCACTCATGTGCCGTATAATTATCTTCCAAATTGCATGGCAATCCTATGTGCCAAATCAGAGTTTCAATCGCGCCAGCTAGTTTTCCGTGCAAAGGAGAGAAGTTTCTATTAATCAACAACAACAAGGGTTCAAAAAGATGAAATCAGAACCGCATGGAACATGGCAGGAAAACAAGAATGCTGGACGGCATTGGATCAGCCAGAACACAAGGGGCACGATCACAGCGAGTGGTTTCCATGTGTCCGCCTTATGACTTTTCTCATTTTATTTCGTAATTGCCTCAAAACATGTTGCATTTCTGTCAAACTTATTTGAAACTGAATTAGGAAAAAACAACCCGCATACCCAAAATCCACCAGTTCTAGGCTTGCTAACCACTTTGGCGGAACGGGAACACAAAATATTCGACACCGTTTTTCATTTCTACAAGATATTAGAACATTGTCCCATTTCAACCTGGTGGATATTTCGCCTCCAAAATTTGATTCTGATCAAGTTGTCTTGCGAAATCCCATAAGGATGGTGACTACATTAGTTTCAAATTATTGCGAAGCATTTATTGATAAATCTCGAATTCCGTAAGTGGTTATAAACTGACTCCCGTCTCACACACGGATCTATCAAGAAGAATGGGCATTGACAGTTACCTGTTGTATCGTCAAGGCAACAGTGTGACGATTTGGTGAAATGAACCGAAAGGATGTTCGTGTTTGCCATTCACACTGATACTGATCGGAGTATCCCCTGACCGGCAGCTTAGCTATGCATCACCAGTAATTTGTATTATAGAATGCTATTTAATATAGAATTTCCGATCTTTCAAAGAAATATCCTTAGCCTGTTGGCTAACGCACAGTTTTAACAAAAGTCGTGAGCACCTCAATCACGTTTGTTGATTGCCTGACCTAGTTAGCTTCTGTCAATGCAAATTAGTTGCGTCGAACTACACACCTGCCAGTCTATTGGTCCCCAACCTGGTCACGTAGCTTTTGTTCGTTATGACTTCGTTTCTCATCCAATCATGATAATTCTCATTCGCCCGTAGCGGATTTGTTGCTTACTTTATTTGTTTACCAATGTGCAGAGTAAATCGTGACGAAAACATAATAAAACCTGTTCGAGTTTAATGTGCATTACTTGCACTCTTTCACAGCGATCTCCTCACAAACCCCAAAACAGTAGACAAAACACTAAACTGGGATTTGTCATACGCAAACCATTGGCTTTTGGCAATGGTACATAGTGCGATCATCAAATCAAACAGATGCCCTCATGACTGTGTATTCTCGTAAAATAACTTAGTTGGAATGATTGAATCGATATAATACGATGCATAGAATGCAAATAATGGTGCGCGATTTTCGCGAAGAAGTTCACATAATATCGAGTAGGGACTGAACTATTTCATTTGGAATACAAATCAGTGTAAATGGTATTCGTCTTCACGAGTGCATTAAATCGATGTCAAAACCTCAACGGCCGACTAAAGTTGTCTGGATTCAAACAAAGTGATAAACAATTTTGTGAACATGCAGCAATCACAAAACAATGAAATTCCGAGTCTAACGAGATGCACTCGAAGAGTACACTAACCGGAGCCGAGTAAAACGGGGAATCAATGCCTGACACGAACACGATCAACTCAAACAGGATTACGGATAATGTTTACAAAATGGGGTGACTGACTAGTGCTGTGATCACTGTAATTTGAACAGGTAATGAGAAAGGAAGACATGTGAATTTGGTCTCTCGTTTAGAATAAACAATCGAAATGATAAATTAGTTCGAAAAGCCTTGATGAAGATGGACTGCGAAAGTGACTGCATGTTTCACTCTGATGATCAGGTGCGGCAGAGGATTTTATCACATTACACCACAGACAATCCATAAAATCTGTGGAAACGTTTGGATTGCCACTTAATTAGAAGGAATGCCTGTTTTTCGCTTGATATACTTTCGGTGCTCCCCTCACCTGTCATGCCACCTGGAACTTAACCGCAGTGGTAATCGCTTCCACATGTCCAACTATCTGCCTCTCTTGAATCGAGTATGAATATGGTATGCATGACTGCTTGCTTCTAGTATTCTTATGGGTTTCTGTAGTTAATCACAATATCACAGTTTTCATTTCCATTAGCCTTAGGGTTTCATACAATCACCCCTGTCTGAATCGCATGCGAACATCCGTTTGGCATTATGCACCGCAAAAACTGACCTTTTTCACATTACATGCGATGGTGTGGCCGTATTTTATGCTCACTCTTTGTTTGTTTGCAATTCTGGCTTCTATCGTGCAGAGCGAAGCATCTCTGCGTATGCGCTGACATCAACACCATCCCACTGGACAAGGATGGGCACACGAATACACACAGACAATCCAGCACAGAATAGGCTGAGTCTTCTGTCTACTTCTACTTGACGGACTCGATTCGGTCGTCAGAATAACGGATTCGACACCTTGCAACCCTCAATTTGCTTTTTATCTATTAAGACGAGTTGCCTAATATTATGTCAGCAAATCGATTTAATACGTCTAAGCATATTTGATGAATGGACTTACTCTCGCAGCTCGTAAGCCCAGGATGAAGTATTGTAGAATACATCTGTTCTTATTTGACATTTCAAAGCTAGTCTTTTTCCGTATCTGACAGTGTTAACTGGTCGAAATTTATGCACTCCGCGCTCCGCCATCCGCCGTCACTGATTTTCGACGAGTGCGTTTATTTGTATTTAGGGCGAAATGGTCATTTCTGGTTCACGTTGCCTTGGTTACATTCGAGGCACGATCGAGGCCTGAATACGAATTGTCTTGGTCACGTGCCTTAGTGAACGAGAATTATGGGAATCATCAACTGACATGTTGATCCCGAGTCAAACATGAAATCAACCAGATGCACACATTCTTTTTCTATTCCTCTCAAATGTGAATCTCTATCTATCCAGGATCTCGCAGTTATCATTGCTCGTTACTTTTTGCTTGGTTGCACTGTGTTATCGTTATTTCAATGAAAGGTCGATTTTCAACATATGACGTATTGCAATTGAAACCGTTCTCTGTATAACTCCATTCACTATATGGCTACCTATTCTCTACAATATCTCTAAGCATCTCCATTATCTTTCCTGGTTTGCTTGTGAAAAACAGTTCAAATTTTTTACTACATCTACTGAATTGTTGTCTATCTCGATATCATTGAAGGCCTTGTGATGAGCTCACTCGACTTGAGGCTTCTTATTGGGGCATTTTTTGCAAAAGTTCTGGGGAATATACAGTCCATCGATTTGGTAGTCTGTCGTTCCCCTCTTTGTGGATTTTTTCCATCTTTTTGATTCCATCAGGTACCCAGCTCTTACCTGTGACTCAACGGATACACGCAAACGAACCGCTCGACAGACATGCAAACCAAACTGAGGGATACCGATGTCAAATGACCTCCTCGAGGAGACGATATTCAGCATGTGAAGACAGTCGCCTCGGCCAAACGCACTTTCGGAGGGTTTGTCGTGAATGAGCACTGTGAAAATGGTAACACCTATGAACTTACCTGATTTTAATGAATTGTACCTAAGCTACACAGTTTCAACACCTTACAGGGTACCTTCTGAGATTGTTTTCCATTGACGATGAGGCATCTCATCATGTGGACTGTGTCTCAATCCGATTTCGGGGGGATTTCATCAATGGAAGAGTGCAGATCGTCTTGTAATACTGAGGCAGAACTCAGAGGTGGCCCAAACCACACGTTGCTAAATGAAATTCTTTGTCATTGCCTGATTATCATCATAAAGGCAAGTCCCTCGTGACTTTTATTGTGAAACCCGCTAGGTCCCGGGTGAAAATAGAAGCTGCAATTAGGGGGTTTGAACGGCACCTATTAGCACATTTCACTCAACGGTATGGGAGATTAGACTGAGATTATTTAGGATAAATGAGAGTTAGCAGTGCAGTAGGGTGTAATGATTAAACTGGGAACTCCAAAATGCCGTCACAAAGAATGAATATCTGAAGACACTAGCCGTATTTCTACCGAGACTAACGAGACTTGAATATCTGACGGACCGGAACACCGACGCCTTAGATGAGAGACACGGTGATCAGCAAAGATAGACCGACTCGTTTACTGACAGGAAATAACAGACAAGATGGAAAACGTAACCACTGATTATCACTTACGATACTTGTTTTTCCTCATGCGATCGGCATCGGGTAAGAGACAGCTTATTCGAACTCCTATTGCCCAATTCTTCTGGTGAATACATTCAAGATATGAGTGCTAAAATATTTGATGTATGGAACACTTTATATATATATATATATATCATTATGACTCCCGTTCCCTTATAAAGCCACCTGTGAATATCCGACATTAGAACAAGTACCTAATGAGATCCACTTCCTGAATTTTGGAATGATCCAGGGTGAGGACGTAGTCCCGCCGGTAATCTACTAAATGTCTTCCACTGGTCACGGAACCACTTCACAATCTATTCCGTTTAGCTGGACAAGTCCAAAATCATCGACCCAGTTGGAAAGCCTCTGTTGGGCTGCCAGTCCCCAAAAATGTGACAGAACAGTCTGCAGAAGTCACAGAGGCACCAGTCTCTGAGATGTGACCACGAAACTTTCTACCCAACTTGTGCTGAGTCATTTGTTACAAGTTTTGACTGACTGCCCTTCAGATTCCACTCTCAACGCACAAACCGCAAGTTATCCTGTCAAACTTGCACTCGGAACGCACAAGACGTTGGTGTGGTAGGCGCGTGCGTGTTACCTCTATGTGGCCCAGCCACTTCCAACTGGTCCGAATTATTGGATCCAGTTTGTTTGGATATCGTCTACAACGCCCGACAGCCTCGAATGGAGACAAGGAAATTCATTTATATATATATATATATATATATTATATATATATCCACAGAATCTTGGAACATTACTACGGATCCTAACATCCAACCGCCTTATGCTTCGTAGACTTCGTGCTGCATTCGATTCGACAGATCGCGAGGGATTATGGGAGATTATTGTTACAAAATGACTTCCACCCAAACTAGTTAGTATGATAAAATCGCATTATTCTGCAACGAAAGCATGTGTTCGAGCTTGCGATGAACAGTCTTGTCCAATCTAATCAACGTCTGGATCATGACGGGGATACCCGTTATCTCCAGTACTGTTTCACTTTGCTATTGATTGGGTTATGCAACGTACAAAGGATAATTGTCGGAGTGCCCAGATTTCCACGCGATTATATTATGGACCTCGAATTCGCAGATGAGTTACTGGTTCTCGAATAGGACCTAAAGATTTTATAAGCGTATCTTGAATGGGCTAACAAATAAGCATAAGTGAATGTTCTTCGGATCAATATCACATGAACCGGAACGTTCTTTATACAGCCATTCATTCAAATCGAACTCTACACCTACACTGGCCAGACTATGGAAGTTATCCCGCACTTTATATATACTGACCCCACCATCCTACCAAACGGACAAGCCAAGGTTAACGTCAAACGGTGCCCCAGTCTGAATGGCGTTTCTGCAAATGGGCAACAATCTCTTGCAAAGGAATCCAATCAATCTCAAAAGCATACTCAGAACTTTTATTGCAATACTCCAACCAGTCTTTCTCGATGGTCATCAAATCTGGCGATTAAGAACCGTGTATACCAGACCACCAGATGCTTTCAATCACTGGTGTTTTAGGCCCAGTGTTAAAAACAAACCAGTTTGACAGAATCGCCAACGAAGCGATTGAAAATCCCCAGCAGATCGCCTGCCCTTCAGCATTCGTGCAACTCCACCAACTATAGTGGTTTGGACAAGTTCCCTTAAACCTGATCAAGGTCTAACAGCAATCGTCTTGGCCCCATCTCCATGCACAGACTGGCATCGCCGACAATGGGACAACTAAAAATCAGGCTAAATACCGTTTTCGAAGATATGATATGCGTCAATCGCAAACGTAAATTGAACTGGGTTGACAACTTTAAGGAACTTGCCGCTAACCGCCAAGCATGAACAAATGCAATCTGAGCTATTCATGCAGACGGATTACAGTCTTTGAAGATCCATCCAGAGTAGAGCAGAAGTGGAATAGTTTGCAAAGGGTCTCCTGCCATTAGGATAAGTAAACAATCGAATCTTCTTTAGCCTCATTGTATAGCAGTCATAACCACTCTGTAGCAAAGTTGTCAGGTGATTTTTAATTCAAAGTAATTAAGTCAAAAATTGCTCTATTCACCTACAGAGATCTACATGCAGATTACACATCATCAAAAGACATTTGCACAACGAACAAAAACCGTGCATTAAATGCACATGATATGGGATAATGATGATAAGCTTTCATTTCAAACCGTTAAGTTGGACCGGTGCAATATCAAGATTGTGTAAGAAGCTATTCAGCTTCAGAACGATGGAACAGCCGCCAGTTCAGTTATGTACATGAAAATGTCTATGACTGGAACGAACAGTAAAAGATGAAATGCTTTACTTTGGGTTTTCATTTATAGAGGGAGCAGTGCTAGGGAGAATTCTGGTGTAAAGTCTTTTGTGTATGCGGGGTGGGGCTGACGAATTCAGTGAACAGTTATTTGGTATGATGCTGCCTGAGGATTAGAACTTAAGTGATAATGGCGAATCCGCATGCAGGTCACATGATGCAGGCCAAATTTCCCATCATTGTTTCAACCACCAGTACTAAATTGATCTAGAGATTGATTTGAGACCTTCTGTCACGAGACCGGGGAAAATGACGGCAGAGGTGAGGAGCCAAAAGTGGAAAACAATAAATCAAAGCGTTTGACAAGATGTGTAGATGCGGAGTGGAATTCGGGACGCGTTACGGAAGCAGATGGATGTTCGGCATTTGTAAATATATGGTTTATAAGACTTGAATGTGCTGAGTGCGATTTTGTTCCACTGCTTCAACACCGCTTTCGGATTGGTCCACAAAAGTATTGTTTGACACAATTTGCCTAAATCACCTGATTGGCTCATCAGAATTTGTAAACTACTGCTCGTTTAACACTGATGGATATTTCCTTGTTGTATGCCATAACAATTCGCCGGTTGAGTTTCCTGAAGAAGTGACCATCTGACATCGTGCAAACGGAACCTAACTTGAAAGTGGCAGCGTTCGACAAGCGGTTGCATAGTCTACTTCAGATTCGTTCCCCAGTACATTTGGTGACGGACGACATGGAAGTAGTTGTTAAGCAGAGTCTGTGGCGAACACAGTGTGGTGATTTTCGAGTGTAGTCTGGCATGACATTTGTTCAGATCCTTGTGCGTGACCAAATGAAGGCAGGTCGATGCGACTCCTCTGTGATAAATGGATGCTCGCGAATGCAAATTTGACATTCTAGAAGCACACTGGTATTTGCCGTAATCAGAACGCGACCAAAGCTTAAGGAAACAATAGAGAAGCCAGAAAGCCGTGGTCTGCACCTTGTATCCTCGAAAACTGCTTCCGTCCATTTAAACAGAACTCCGATGGCCTCATTATCATTCACGTCATTATGAGTTAAACATTAAGGCAAACTCCACCGACCCGTGGATTTCTCGTATTTCCACACTGCCATACAACGAATTTGCACGCAAGAGGGACTAGAAGTGAAGGGTGGAAAATCATGCGGATACCTTAGGCGAGTCGAAGACGGATAGAGGCGACGAGAAAGTGAGGCTTTTCTTGTCCAATCAATCTGCATTCCGCATTGGACTACTTTCTAAATATCAGTAAGTAAATTTACCCAACTCATCAGCATGCGGTCCAGTAGCCAAAATCTAATCTAATCTATTGCATGGCTGTTTATTTCACTCCACTAATACTGACCGTTCAATCAGTTTTGTCAAGTAATAAATATTGGCTTCCAGCTGAGTTCTTTGAAGTCTGCATCGAGTTAATCTGGATTAGGGTTTATGAAACCATCGGTCCTGTTTGCATTTCAAAAGTCTTCTTCCTTGCAACAACAAATTAATACCATCAGTGCTTATTCCGCCGGAACCCGTTTGGACATTCCGAAAGTTGAATCGGCCATGCTAATGCAAGCTGAAGATAATGCTTTGAAGTGAGTATGCAGAATGCCTTAAGAATATTTAAAATTCCATTACCAAAGATCCCTAATAACATCTTGATTAGCACTAGCAGTAAGGCGGCAAACAGATGTTGCCGAATCTCGAACACTACAAATTTTCTCGAAATCTGCGTAACACGTGAATGTGCCATTACGGATTCGATAACCGCGGATGGATTCAGGTATGCCCTTGCAAGAGATTGTCGCCTAGTCCAGTGAAAAAATGGAGGAAACGAAGTTAATTAGACCTTGAATTGACTGACACGGTAAAGGATAAAACGAGGAGTTGCATCCAGGGCAAAGATGGATAACGATTGTGGATAGAACATAATATGAGTGATTGTTAAACACTATTGATCAATTAAACTGCATGGTGGTACAAATCGAACAAGTGCATTGAGTGGTAAAATCCGTGAAATGGTTAGCATGAGAGTGTCCAGCGATTTGATTCGTGATATTTGCGCACATAAAGAAAGGAGAATTAGAAATGTGTTCTCATCACCTACTGCTTTTAAGTACTTCATTACATGATCTGATGGACGCTGATGCATGAGCGCAACACAAATTACTTAGGCCACTCCGTTTGTCACGGATTTCATTCGTATTGTGAGACAATCAGCTCAACCCGTTTCCCAAACAATATCTATTGTTGAAACGGTATCATTCGGTAGAAGCAACCAGCGAGCGTGTTCATCACATTAACCAAACAACTTGACTCTTTCCAATTCATTGCCAACTCAATGGTTTTGAAAGTCTGTGTTGATCATGACAGGAGTTGTTGGTTTTCTCGAGGTTCCGAGTGCTCAGTTTGGCATTTCAATCACAAACATTTCAGTACCAGTCAAGGTGGCATCGTCAGTGAAATTACTAGTATTCCTCTGCATGTATGCGTTGGTCATTAGTTTTCATCTTTGACCTCCCCGATTCACTTGACCTGATTACTAGAGTATTGTCTAAGGGCGTGAATTTTGTCCATTAGACCTTTGATCCTAGACAAATTTCTTGAAAAATCTGATGACGGAAGAAGCCGAGGCGATGATTTCGTTTGAAATGACCGTTCTCTTCAATTTGATTCATTCGGATCTAACAAAGAAACTGAACAGAGATCTTATTGGAGAATACTCTCCGGATAAACCATTGAAAACACAATCGGTTTACGTCCTACTGGATTCATTGAAAATCCCAAATGAGCAAACTGGGAAAACACAAATTGGCGAATAAGCTCTTTTTTGTGCTTCGTACTCATGCCATTATATCACTTTATATTTGGAAAACGTTTTCTTAGGACGGATTGGACTGGCCAGATAAAAATATCTTCGGGGAAGGGATTTTGGTGTCACGTGCATAACCTGAATACACAAGAACGTGCTGTGTTAATGTTTTGTTTTCTGGGGAGTTGAAGCGCAACCACAAATTGTTTTTGAGAACAAAGTGGAGGATTGTGAAGACGGATTGCGACAGCTTCCGCAGTGCTCAAGAGGCGACACTTTGCCAACCTGGATTGTTGACCTCTGACCTTATACAGGGTCCGGAAAGCTTGCGTCACATTCACGGTGTGGTTAGTCTGTGCTAGATGTGAAAGGACTGCGCTATTAAGTGACTTAATTGTTCCAGTGCCTAACCATGCCGGGTGGTGCTCACGGATGCGTTCAGACAAGCGCCTGGTCGTGCAGCCGATGTACATTGTCCCACAGGAACATGTGAATGAATAGATACAAAACGAGGCTGCAGAATCAGGGACTTTGTCTTTCAACCATAATGACACTACGGGGCGGGATTTGAACAGGATACGAAGCTTGGTTGCGTAGAATGTCTTATTGATAACATTAGTCAGTCTTCGTCGTGCTATTTCTGCTAGCGTGTCACCTTTGAATGGCAGAGATATGTATACCGGCTTTCTCTCCACCGTCGCCCTCCTAGGAACTTCCTGTTCTGTCTCTAACATCTTGTCGATTAATCTAATTGGGAAACCACTTTCAGTGAATACTCTTCTGAGCGTCTGCAGTTCAGCTTCAAGAGTATCCTCTGTGCATATTCTTTTTGTCCTGGCAATCAGACATTTAATTAAGTTCCTCTTCAAATTAAGAGGTACAAAGCTGTGGAAGTTGATGTATTGCCCATTCCAAGTGGCTTTCCTGTGTACTGGTCGCCGAATTGAACCGTCTTCTCGACGACTTAGTCGTACATCTAAGAAAGCTATTTCACCGTTCAGCTCCATCTCTGTTGTGAATTTCAAATTTGCGTGAGCCGAGTTGTACACATTCAACAGTTGTTTAGTTTTCGTCGAGGGGTTGAGTACACAGAAGATGTCATCCACATAACGCTTGTAGAGGTAGAGCGATTGTATTGACGACTCGAGTGGTCCACGTTCTAGCTTTGCCATGAAAATGTCAGCTAGTAGCGGACCGAGTGGGGATCCCATCGCTACGCCGCCCTTTTGACGGTAAGTTTGATTATTGAATTTAAATTGGACGTTGTAGGTACAAAAGGACAACAGTTGTTTCAAGTCTGCTATCGGAAGACTTGTCGCTAAGCCATTGTTCTGGATGTAGTCACAGAGGTATTCGATTGTCTCCGTGATCGGAACGTTGATAAAAAGGGCGGTGACGTCTAAAGAAAGCATCCTTCGTCCCTTCATATTTAGTTATTTCAAGGAATCGATAAGCTCAAATGTGTCTTTGAGACTATGTTTTGCTACCTTCTGTCTAACGGGTTCCAGTAACCTAGCTAACCATTTTGCCACAGCATGGTACGGCGAATTGCACATGTCGAGAATAGGCCTCATAGGTACTATATTTTTATGCAATTTGGGTAGGCCGTACAATCTCGGAATAGTAGTTCCCGCAGGTCGAATTTGTTCGAATGTCGTCGAATCTATGATATCCCTTTGTCTTAGCCGTCTCAAGATACTAGACAACGATTTTTCTATCTGATGCGTCTTATCATTCTCCTTCGCCATTTTTGCAAATTTAGATTTGTCATTCAGAATGGCTTCCATTTTCGTTACATAGTCAGACCTGTTCAGGAGAATTATGCCTGCACACTTATCTGGTCTAGATTACATGGTGTCCGCATTTTTCTGCAGTTCTCTTAATCGTCTGTTATGTTCTGGCTTTAATAACCCACTCGTTGTATGCCGTGTCATGATACTGATAGCACGTGTTCACCAAAATTGATTTAAACCCTTGCATTCCCATGTGTGATGACGGAGATAAACTCGACAAATGGGAGAAAAGATCCTCGAATCCAACTTCTAAGTCCATTTGTGCACTCTGGTTGTTTGGGCAACAAAATCTGGGATCCAGGGGTAAAACTGCTAACAATGTGTTGTCCAACTTGAAGTCTGACCATTTGTGAACAGAGCGATCAGGGTTCTTTGGAAACCTGCTCGATGGTTTCGATCCTTCCAATCGTTTCATCAACAGTTAGCGCTTCTGGTTCACCTTTTTCTGTACAATGGATTGAACGTATTCCTCGAAAGATTGTTTTTCTTCCTTATTCAATTGGTCGAGCACATAAGATGATGCCACAAAGGTTCGCTCCAATTCCGCGATGTGATTACACATGGTATCACATTTGTTAAGAACTTGTCTTTGAAGCAAAGTTTTATTAATGTGTATCCGGTTTCTTTTTAGCGGAGTAGGGCACAATCATACAAGAAGTGAATATGAGCTTTAGGCAGCGCCAGTTTCTTGCAGAACATAGTATAGTTATTGAGCTCTTTCAATACAACCGGGTCCTTAGCTTGCTTCAGTTCCTTGAAAATCCCCACTGAACACATGGAGAAAACACAAGTTGGCGAACAAGCACGTTTTCTTTGATCAGATTCACGCACGTATGCACAAAGTAGTCAACAATCTCTTCAAACATGTCAAATTTTCCATGGAATTGGAAGAATATGGGAAACTAGCATTTCTTGAAGTGTTGTTGACAAGCAAACCCCGATAACACGTTAGAAACAACAGTGCATAGCAATGTAAACACATACGGGCCAAATACTAAGCTTTTAGAAAGCGGTCACCGAAACAGCCATGAAATGTCATGCATGCGAATTCTATTTTCAATAGCTAGAACTGAGAAAACAGGTGGAAATGTACCGTTTCAGAATTTTGCAGTGGAGCGAATATCCGAGGAGTTTGAAAAGAAGAATCATATTTGAGATGAACAATGTAAATGAGGAGCTCACAGGCCGTTCTAAACTATGAAGAGACTGGTATGGAAAATAGAAGAACAAGTCGAAACTATCAGGTGCATGAACTGCAGCGAGCGTTATGTTGGTCAAAGCGGCATAGACTTATCCATCCAATCGGAACCATTAACACAGACTAGACACAAGGAGGCATAATCCATTGTCTCACATATCCGCTCTCGAGGACCAAGAATGACAATAATTCAATCCGGATGAAATTTAAATTCAGGACAAAGCAACAAAGAGACTAGCCAGGAAGTTTTTGGGGGCTTGGAAGTCTTCAGACGGTCAATCAATAGATATCGAAATGGACCCCGTATGCATTCGGATGAAAAACAAGCCTAACAACCAGACAAGGAAACTGGGAATAAAATTATACAAATCCACAGTCGTGAGTCCGAATTATTTATGCGGAACAAATGTGGAACAAATTGACCAAATGAAAATAACGATCCAGAGTTGAAGAGATCGAACCACCCAAACAAATATCAGCCCTCTAGATTCAAAATTCAAGTCGACAAAATGCAAACACTAAGACAAGCACTTCCATTTACGAGTACAAGGTCATTGGGGAGATCCGGGAGCACCTACAAATACAGAGGGACACCAGCACTTGTGTGCATGTATTGACAATGTCAACTCGATTGGTGATGAAACGTTTGCAATCTAAACGCAAAAAACTAACCGATCAGAATCTCACGAAAATAATTGCCGACTGTAAATATTTGGCAGTCTGACTCAGCTATTATACGGAACCAGCAGGAAAATCCGGATGCTCGAATCTCAACAGATTGCGCGCAACATCTGTTTGCAATAGCCATGATGGCAAGTTGCTTAAAAGGAACATTTCTGCATTTGCCGTGTGCACTCAGTTTTTGCTCGTTGGTAAGACAGCTAACCAAAATTAATCGATGAAACCTGGACCGTTTGTAAATGTGACTACTGCTCACGCAACGTAGAATTATGCGATATAATGCAACCGCTCCATCGACGAAACTAATTTGCACAAAAAAATTTTGATCAAATAACAACAAACTTTCCCCTGATGTTGCTGCAGCGTTCTACACTTTCAAGATGTAACATTCATTTCAAAAGGCTGCGACATCGATCAGGTAATGGAGGAATAATTTCAAGTTACCTGGAAATTCATTGAGTAGCATCATGTCATCATCATATACCAAATAAGTCAGTTTTTCTTACTCTGATTTTTCAATCTCGATGGCCATTCATGGGAACAGAATGGTTAGCGTAATCCAAACACTGACGGATTTGGACGAAACGGGATGATTTATCGGAACAACTTAGGCAAATACATGAATACATGAGCACATTTACCCAAGTATACTTGTGAAACACTGAATTTATTTCCTGTTCATTCTCACCTGGTGTCCCCATAAATTTGATTGTACTATCGCCCGAAATGAATGTCAAGATCCCATGAACTATGGCGATACGGTCAAGGAAAATTTGTCTGTGTAACAGGGCCGCGTGATATCCGAAGTTTCGAATCAACATCACATCTGCCAACCAAGTGCTGTGTGGATTTGTCGATCTAAGATGATTCGTATCACAAAAATTCACCGAGGACGAGATGACGCTGCAAACACATTATACACGTGACATATTACGCGTTTTTGTTTTAACATGAAACTCGAAGGCGAAGCAGTAGGCGAAAACTTCTACGGGGACTGAAATTAACACCGAAAAACAGTTCGGCTGTCGACGGTGATGACCGTCAAAAATAACACCGTCCACATACACAAAGTTACAATTAGCGAGTGTTGCATATTCTGATCGGGTGCAGTGTTAAAAAACAACCTTGACAAATTTCACATTGCCCGTCTATTCACACCAATCGAAATTGTCTTGTCCACCAATTTTCTAATACCAGAACAAACGACGATTTACTCAAAAGGACAACTGCAACACGAAGTCCATTTTGTACCACTCGATTACTTGTTTTCTATTCAGTATACAACTCGTGCGAAGTTATTGGTTAGGGATTTGCGCCTAATTGCAGACTAACGCACAGGAAAGTGTTCGGTTTCGGCAGATGATCTCGTGGTATTTATGTTCAACTGACACATGTTTACCACTTCGTCGGTATCAGTCAGGGAATCAGTGATATCACCACCAAAATATTACCCATCAATGAACTCGAACAAATGGATTTCCCTCAAATTTTCTTATACAAATCAGCTCGAAATTTGTATCGGATGACGATCCAGTTGAATGACTGTGCCACAATTCTGTATCATCGTCCGTTCGTTGTTGTCTTGCACGATTTTTAGTTCCATTAGGGTCTTCGTTCGCCCCTACTATCCGTCGGAAGTACTGTTGTTTAATACCCTATTGGTTCCCATCCTGGACTCGGATCAAACACTATTGTACCTCAAACATCTTCCTACCCATCCAGAAGAACTTCTCCTGTTGGCTGGCTGTCACCTCTTCATTCCACCAGTCCGAATAACATGACCATTTCGGCATTGCTGATAGCTAACATCGATTCCCTGTTTACGAAAATGCCCGATCTGCCCCTCGCATTCAACTCACTGATTCATGTTCACACTTGTGTCATATGCACACAAGAATCGTGGCTGAACTTGGGTATTGATGATTCACTCGTGTCGATAAACAGCTTCAAGCTCCATTGGCTGAAGTGAATGTCGAACGAGAAGAACTATGGAAGTGGTCCGGCAACATACGTGAACTCTTTGTGATCTGGCAAGTCCGAAGTCCTTTGTAAATGATTCCAAAAACGCAAGTGACTATCTCGTAATTCAATTTCACCCCACCCATACCAATAGGATCATAACGTGCTTATGCCTAACCCCTTTTAGTTCACAACGCAACATCAACAAAATTTTCGATTCTTTTCTGGCATTTGTTATCCCACTTCTTAAAGATAATCTGCAGATTACTGTAAGTGATTTTAATCATGCATCAACCTTACCAGCGCTTCTACCGCCAGATGAAAATTCATTTTAAAACGAGATATTATCAGCTACTTTGTTTTATATTCACTAAAACTAGTTGCGCATATCTCAACGAATCATGATTGCCATGTTCTATTGTCGTCCAATTCATGCTTCCACTCAGCCATCCACGCCATCATACACACAAACCGAATCCGAATTCGGCTCCGTAATGTTTCACACAACAAACAGATAATGGTACTTATAGGGAGGATATGTTCGAGGTTCTGAGCACGACTAAAACCACATCAGAGTTGGTTCTGACAGTCTGTCCCAGCTATTCTAAGGTAACGTATTGCATCCTGATTGATCCATTCATTTCCTTGATTAACACATCATTAACTGTTGGAATTCTGCCGATTTATTGCCATCCCAAAATGCGTCACTTTTGCTGCTCCCGCTAATCGCCTTGCCCCCTTGTCTTAAAATATTCTGATCTTAAACTGACATAGCATGTACTCTTTAGGAGACTGAGTTCGTCTATGCATCTCCTTGATGACCGCATCCAGTTGGTTTATAAATCTGCAGGCTGTAACATTCGGAACTATTCGTCTGAATTCCATTCCCTCTCACGGTCACTTTACTTCACAAAAGGGAAACACTTGTCCGACCCAGACTTCTATTAACGTGGCTGTTCGAATAATTTATCAACCAAACCCAGTGCACACGACTGCGAGGCGAAACATCAAATTGTTGCTTAGACATTCAGTTTCTTGTTCTTTCGCCATATCTCTTCGCCACGAGCAACAGCCGCTTACCAACCAGTTGCGCCAGTCATCTATTTTAGAATGCGGATGAAGTTACCTTCTCTCAAGCCGTTTTGTGTAACCGTGACGATCAAAGTTTTCCAATAATTTATCTCCTATCTACAATTTCTCCGGACAAGCTGGTTCAGGTCTGCACTCAATTAAATGTTTCGAATGTGCGTTGATTCTCTTATTCTTGCTCGTGGACTCTTGGTCAGTACACTCATCTGAACAGCCCTTCATCAACTCAACTACACGAATCAGTGTTGACTGCGGGAAATATCCAGGGTTATTATTGGTATAAATTTGGAATGGACTTCACATATTTCCAACTAATTAAAGAATCTCTAACGTTGTCATTTCAGATCGGAAGGCTTCCGCACTGCAGTCGGAAACAAAGCACCATCTCCCGTTTGGTTTGTCACTATGTTTTTCCAGTCCCCATTTGCTGTTTCCCTCTTACTTTTTCAGTCTTCCTTAACAAAGACTTCAAAATCCTCCCTCGGAAATTTTCACTTATTAGCAGTGTATCTCTCGTACAACTAACCTATTTGTCCATTATTCCATATAGTCTGCATTTACATGCATGGGAAAAATTTGCTAACAAAATATTTTCAGATCCCACATATCATCTGCACAACGATCTTTCAAAGTGGCACCATCAAGTTTCAACAATATCAACTTCATATTCCATACCCTCTCGAATCAATACCTTCAGAACTGAACTGTCCCACATTTAGCACACCTTGACAAATCGTGAACTTGTTCCAACCGATTTTCTGAGCAAATTATCTTCGGGTGCTCAAGTCATTCCTTGATGAGACATTGTTGGACATATAGACAAACGAAGGGATTCCGAATGCAAGAATGCCACTGACTTCCACAATCAGCCGTAACACGTATTATCCCCAAACAATGCTTCGGGGAATCTCGTGGACCCCAACTAGGTAGCCTAACTACACCTACACGAGCCAGTCCGCTGGTTAATGCTTTCATACTTTCTACCCATGTCATCGACTGACTACTATGAATCATCCTCCAACCATTACCTGCCTCGAAAAACAGTATATAACGGAACCTAATTTCTGTGGACATGCGCAAAATATGTCCCAACCATGTCAACTCATTCTGATGCATGCCCTTTCTACAGATTGGACTCAATGACCCAGCACATTTTCGCCTAACTTCTCAGTTACTCACGAAATTCTCCCAATCC
>LUCM01008885.1:26963-54453 GCA_008360955.1 Fasciolopsis buskii | reverse complement strand
GGGTACTGCTAGGGAGTCCAGCCGCTAAGCAGAGGAACGATTAGGGTTCTCAACCAAAACCTTTGCTTCCGACAAGAACCTGTCCGCAAGGCAGCGGGGTACAGCTGAGTGAGCGCCCCTCTACTTGGATCAATTTTTCTTCCACTCGTTTTTCCGACTGAGCTGCTAACTCAGATCAACCCCCGACTTGGAGGTCCAGGAGGCTACTTCGTCAGGCCTCTACCCATTGACCTTCCGGGCATGATCGGATGTTCGGCTTGAGATAAGCCATCCTGTATAGCTCGTTGAATCATGGAGGCACGCAAGCCATCACACCACGTCAAGGTGTAGTCTCGTTGTGACAGCTCGTCTCGTTGTGACACTTAGCGGGATAAACGCAGTATAGTCCGCGGTGTGGTATACGAATGCTTGCCATACGCGACGTCCTACCCAACCAAGTAGTCTCTTGAGCTTCGTACGCTGAGGTAGTGTTCTGAGAATCGGAACCTAATACTAGATTCCTGAAAAGTATGTTAGGCGTACGGTCACTGCATCCACTCCTAGCGATACTACATAGACATCGGTGATCGAAAACTTTCAAGCAACGGACATCTTGGGCATGCAAACTCCATGTCTTGCAACCGTATGACAGAACTGAGCGCACTTCGGTACATAAGTATCGGGACGCTGCGAAAGCTGCTGTGGCTTTCAAAGTTCGTGTTGGAATCTTCCCGCTAGCTTGTGCGTTTGGGTAATTTAATTGGCATTTTGGGCCACACGGTTTGTCAGTCTGATCATCACAGCACTTTCCGTTTCAAAAGCCCACCAAAGGATATTGGAAGCTTATTACAGACCGGTGTGTGAACCGAGACAAGGCAAGTGCTCCCGTGCGATTTGTGGTCTTGCATGCCTCCTCGTCGTTTGTAGTGAATTGTGGTATGGTCGATTTGGCCCAGTGGCTGACTCAAAGAAGGCCGATGTCAGGTTTCATATAGACGATTTGAGTGGTTGAAATTCGTACTGACGTGATCCGTGCAGTGCTTTGAACAAAGAGCCAAGAACAGTCTCCCGATTTCCAAACTACTGGAATTGTGAACAAAAGGCTCACCTGGGTACGTTTTGTTCGAGGACAGCCGACCCAACTGAGCATCGTATTAAATTGTTTTGCGTTTTTTGAGTATGAGTGCAGTAAAAGAAACATGTCTCTTGGCTGCTAGGTTCCACGAGGGGAGAGGCGGAAACTTGAAACTTGGTGCGCCATAGAACCACATGAAGTCTCACCAGGTCAGTTGTGGTAACGGGCCGGGTGACTACGTGTTCCCGTCTATCACCGAGTACAAATATGTGCATTTTGCTCGAAAACAACAGCAATAAAACAATTTTCTTGCGTAGAGAGGACAATGGGGAAAAAAACAGATTACTCACGAAATCATCTGAGATTCCGTCCCGTAAGGAGTCGGTGAAGTAATTTTTCATATTGATTCTGAACGGTGTGGAAGGAAAATTGGGCCGTGCAAAAATATGGGGAAGGCACTTTGCAAGGCCAGTGTTCAGAGGATGAGGGGGATCTAGAGATATCTTGAGAGCAAGCTTTTCACACGTGCAGAAGCGTTTATCTCAGGTTAATGAATAGTTCGTTCAGTGATTTTTCTTCTACTGAAATCAGGACATTAACCCGGGCTGGTTTACATAGATATTGCATTTTGGCTACATACTATGGAAACTCAAACCGAGAAGACAAACAAATTGCGTCTACCGGGACGGCAATTGCTCACTTTGCACGAACTTCGGGGTTTTCCTGCACACAAGAGATTGTCGAATGGGACCCAGCCTCAGTTCTCACTGAGAGCTAGACCTAAACCAGAAAAACCAAAGTCATCGGCCCCAGGTTCCTCAGTAAAGCATAAGCGAAAATTTATACAATGATTAAATAGAGTGCCAACAGAACAACAGAGAGGAAATCTTATATGATATTCTGTCGAGTGCGAACGCGTTAATGGCTGAAGTCTCCATCCTACGAGCTAAACGAGTATGTTGTCCTATATTTGTCAACATTCGCACGCTGAAGACGAAACTTTCTCGTCGGAAGCAGCTTCGGATAAGTTTGGAGGTTAAAAGAAGGAGGACTGCAATAAACGTAACCCACTCAAATCATCCGAAACCGAATTATTTTCGATCCGAGGTTCGTATCGATTGTTTCAACTCATTCAGCATTAGTATTGCTGCTGTGCATCTGATGCATTCAGAAAGTGATCGGTAGTCCCCAACTGAACGAACAGTAAAATAAAACTCAGCGAAATGGTAGTTATTTAATCAGTGGATATTTTCCCCCCACCAAATGTCTCAAATCACTCATTCCAGATCGCCGGGATTTTCTTTGGATAAGAAGATGAATGAGCTGATTTATAAAAACAAAACTGTAAACCGATTCCTGGGAACGTCTTCCAACTTTTTCTGAACAAGGCTTCCAACATATTGAGTTCTTCTGCTTCGCACAGTGTATGTCACAGAAACATACGTTAGAGAATCCTACCGTGAAAGCTCGTGTCTTTTGGGTATATGTATATTCTAGAGGTTAGAAGAGGTACACTGAATTCTAACGTTTATTGTGACGTTTTCATCGAAACTAAGACTCATTAAACGTGAATGAGTGATTGAATGGGATCACTAGTTCCGTTCGTTTTGTTGTGTTGCCCGTCTGTCTACCTCTATAATGCATCACGAGTCTTGCTAAAATGACGTAATGTTTATTGGTTTCGACGAGCCGATTGAGGGCCTTGGGAATCAGACCCCCATTTCTGTTTGTCCGACTGACTACATTTGCTCTGTTGGTCGTGCACAGGGATTCCATACCTGTGAACATCGGTCAACGCATCGTAGGGCTAAGCTATGTTCGTGCATTTGTGCGCATAATTATTTGCCTGTCTCACATACATTCTGTTTATCACACCCGAGGGATGGGATGACATGTACATATATATACATATGTATATATATGTATATATATATATATATATATATATATATAGCGGTACGAAACCAAACATGGTACCAACGCCACATGGAAACAGAACGTCACACAAAATGCAGAAAGAAGGTGAACGTAATGAATAGCGGTAAAACAACTGTTCATTATTTTCACCGCAGACATTTCCCAATCTTTTGTTCTTGTTTTCAATACTTTTAAAGGAAGCGAGTTCCACAGAAATATCACACTGCATTCGCGCCAATGACTTCGGTTCTGAGCCATATCTCCCGGCGTCGCTGGTCAACAAGAGTCTTCATTTCTCGTACCCCAACCAGGAAGGCGGGATACACCAACCGAGGCCAAAGCCGAAGCTAACTTCATATCTCTAAGCCAAGTCGTAGCCTGACAGCTGCGTCACTTCTTTCAGCCTTACCCAGCACGTGCAAAATGAACACGAAAATGTGGACGATAGGCAGGCATACGCAATACGTATCCAAGCCACCGAATGCAATGTAGAGTGATTATCTCAGTCAGAGGATAGCTGTCCTCACCGAAAACAGGACGACGCACGTCATCGTTGCTCAACGGGTGTTCACACCGGACACGGACAATACTACGGTGACATCGATGGTCGAAAACAGAAAGTCTCCAGGCATCCTCAACACTGATAGGCCAGGTCTTCCAACAGCAGGGCAGACCACTACGAACTGTGGCATTGTAAATCCTTCCTTTGAGGGAAAGCCGGATGACCTGGCGGCGCCACAAGCGTCACAGATTCGCGAAACTTGCTCTGACTTTCGCAGTTCGTGATATGACCTCTTCCTCGACACCTCCGCCAGGGGTGACTAGGCTCCCAAGCAACTGCCTACCTCTAACCGATCACTACGAAGGATGAGTGAAGTCAAAGGCTCTTGCCAGTCTTGAAGGTGCAAAGGACATTCCGTATCTAGATACCGCAATCTCCAATTAGTCCAACGCACGTTCAATCGTCTGTGCATCCTCGCTTGGTTAGGCGATATCATCGACATCCTCGAAATCAAATCACTGTTCTGTGGGACGAGTTCGACTCCACTGTTTAAAAGACTAGATAAAGCGTTCTGTGGAACATCGTCTGCAACATAGTTGAATGGAAATGGGGTTTATGGCGGGAGCCTTCCCGTACTTTACTGAGGTCGACGAACGTTGGTGAAAACTGACCATTGTCGTCAATCCTACCTGATGTATGACGGTGCAACTCTTTGAGGATCGACACTTTTCAGGTACTGCATTCCATAGTGGACAATGCCACAGTGCAAACCTACCAACAGAGTCAAATGCTGTGCGGATGTCTAGGAATACGGTAATCGTTGGCCTTTGCAAAATAAAATGGCGCTTTACCAGCTGTCGGAGGATGAAAATGTGATCGACGCACCCACGAGCACCGCGAAACTCAGTCTATTTTTCACAATTTTGCGCTCCACGCGTTATGCAACTTACGAAGGATGATTGGCGAAAACAGTTTTAACGTTATCGAGATTGGGCTAATACCTCTGTGGTTAGCGCAGTCACTCTGCAAGCTCCTTTTGAAGATGGGGACAATGATCGGCTCCCCACACGAGGAGGGGACTTGAAGTTCTCCGAGCAGTTCCATCCCTCCATCTTTAAATAGAGCCAAGAAAAGTTCATCGGAACTCGGCGCTTTATAACATCCCAAGGCTTGGACTTCCCTGATGGTCTCCGCCTCAGTTCCTGGATCTGTCGCCATGGGCCACTGGATAGGCTGACGCATAGGGCCAGCTCCACCGAGCTTACAGGACATTGCTACCGGCTGCGGATGGGCTAACCGTCAGCTTCACAAATCGTTTCGCTCAAACCTAATGCTCAGAACAGGTGAAACAGGTTGCGGGAATTTCCTGTCAGCAGCGTGTGCCAATCTGCAATGCTCATTGAGACCACCAAATTTCGTGATCTCTACACGAGTTTGCGTTGAGTTCGTCTTGTTACGAGCCGTGCTTCATTGAATTCGCTACCAGCCGGAATGGGCTGGCCTACTTCAATAAGGCGCAGAGACTCATGAGGAATCCGCGGTATCACAACGCTACAGGCTAGACTGAAACTCTCTTGGCCAGCATTATTGATAAACGACTAATGCTCACTGATATGAGATGGGGACACTTTTGGCTTATCAGCCAGTGCGCTTCAAAAGAGTGGAAGACGGGTAAGATCAGATAGCTTGTCGAAATCTAGTTGACATGCATTTTGAGTGCCCACTGAAGCACATGGAGGGCTTGGTTCATACTAGCGCGGGTTCGGAGTCGAGGGGAATGTTTAAGTATAACCGGGAGTCTTGTTGATAGCCCCGTCATTTGTAGCTAATAGTGCTGTGGTCGATTTGGGTTCATCATTGACTCGAAGATGTCGGGCGATTGGGACGTCTGAAGTTCTTAGTGGCAAGAAACGAGCGGTGGTTCAAACAGGGGGTGGACAATCTTTCCGCATTTGCAGAACGGCAGGAAGCCTTACAAAAATCGCCTTCTAGATCCGTATTTTTCGAGGCCAGACAAACTACTCGAGATTTCAAGATTATGATGCCACTCCGCATCGCTGTGGTTAAGAGTTCTTTCAGCTTTTGATCGAGTGAACTTGAGTGCATCTGGGATGCAGTCTTCTGGCGCTCGCGCTGAGACGAAAAGTTGCGTATATCCGAGCGATCACTGTTTGCTTTGCGCGAACCTCAGTTTTACTGTGCACTGCCAGCTGTCCACTGGGATCTAATCAAGTAGTGCAGCCTTAGCCCTCTCACTCAGAGCCGCACCAATGCCAGCAGAACCCAAAACAGCAACCCTAGGAAGGTGAACATAAGACTTAAATAAGAGGAACTTTTATTCTTTGATCCGAAACTATTTCCACTGTTCATCCTCTTAATTACATCATCTTACAGCACTCTCTAAAGGCAATTCTTTGATGTTCAGTCGACAAGTGCCTAGAAATGCATGTTCGTAGTCGAAATCTGTATTTTTTGAATCGATGAAACACCTTGAGGATTGAAATTGTATAAAAGGGTAGGTTGCGGACGGCGGCTGATGATCGAAGTCGATGAGATCTAGTGACCCTAAATTGGCGTAAGAAAGTGTCGGTATCATCGCTGGATGGTCGTTCGTTTCCTGGCCGTTGATTACAATCGTAATTAATTTACAGACAATGAGTCCAGCTGGAAGGACCAAAATGCTCGGCACTTGATGATTTCACAGTTGGACTTTCGTGATAACCCCATTCTGAATGGACGCCTAGCTGTATCGTCTTCGTAAGCATCGCATGAACTCAGATGAGCAAATAAATGTTAGGTTATCAAGCTCTCAGACTGTTTATTTCGTAATTATTTCTACTCGTGCGGCGGGAGGCTGTTTTGTGCGAAAGTGCAGTCGGGCGATTCCAGAAAAGTCTTCTGAACTGGAGGTATGGAACCTATTTAACACATCCGCAGCACTTTTTGGCGTACAATACTAGTGCAGATAAAGCCATCCATTTTAAATCTATTTCTACATCCTGTATCGGACAGTTTGCTAAGATAACGGGGTATGGATAAAATACCCATAGGTTAAAGATCTGTGGGGAAATCCGAAATCAACTGAACTACTGCCCTATTGATCAAACTAGTGTGGTGCATCATGCGATATAGTGGAAAAATAGTTGGTAAGAGGAACAAGCCATTTTCGAGTGCTTAGCACAGAGTACTATCTGAGTATATGCTTAGTATTCAGCAGTTCCAACAGAGTAAGTAAACAGATGTAAGTGGAATGACATATTCGGTCGTCGTAGCTGGTCTACATCACCGCTCAGTCTAGCCAGACGCCAAGCATGCAAACAAACAAGTCTTGCCCATCTTACAATGGAAAGATCATTTGGCCGACTAACAAATAGTTAATGATCAGCCTGACATGCAGGATTGCGTGGTGCAAGATAAACATATCGACTATCATTGCTGCTGTTTAACGAACGTTCTGTTGAGAAAATCAGAATGTTTACATGGTTTGTTATAAGGCGAAACATTTGTTGGTTTGACACCCACATCTTGGGGACCTCGTCCGAAATTCTTTGTGACCTCATCGCCAACGAATTAAAACCAGCTACCGCTGGTCCTTTCGGCTGAACTTGATAGTTCACCATATATCTTTAAGTAATCAGAACCATGTGGTTAAAACGATGGCAATAGATTTACGGGTTTCTATGGCATAACTTCCCGGCTAAGGGCGCCTAATAGCACGATTCGGCCAAATAAGCCGAATGTGCCTTTCACGTGGAGGAAAACCTCGTCTATCGGTCAACGGTATGTATGTGGCGCATTTCGGATAGCCGGTGAAGCGTAAAACTCTGGTCGATCCGGCCTCGACTTCGGCGAACTCCCACCTTCTGTTCTGGTTGGTCCATCTCACCAATCGGTGTCACACGGAGCAGCATTATCGAGGCTAATGCCTTGGTGGCCATCGGCATTAAATTTATGCCATGTTGATTGCAATCGTTGGGTGTTCTCTTCTTAATGATGGATGCAACCAGTTGCTCACCTAACGATAATGGAATGCGCTACTCGTTCCAGTTGTCATGAAATCTGGAGGTAATTGCTTTTAACAGGACATCTCCGCCCATTTGGAAAAGAAGAATGACAAGCTTATCGTGACTGACTGCTTTTTGACTCCTTGGTATTCGAATGTTCAGCTCTGCTTCCACTCGTTTTGGGGAGTCCGAAGTTTGTCGCCTGTTGTTCTCCTTTGTAGGTGTAAACAATCTCTGACTGTTATCTGTTGCAGCTGCGACTTCCATTTCTTTGGTTACTTTGATCCGCCAGTTTTCGCGATCGTCATTAGGGGTTACTAACTAGACGTTGTAGATGCTATCTTTTTTTATCTCCTTACGCTTCGAGGGCGCACATCTTTGCTCTGGTAAACTCAACAGCTCGGAAAATCCAGGGTTTTTGACGTGCATCTGACCCGGAGCTGGTGACAAAACCCGCTGCCTAATGCATTTCCCGGTTGATTTGTTCCAAATATCCATTTATATTGCACTTCGTAGGAGTTCCTAGCTTACTCGGCGGTTTCTGTTCATAAAGAGTACGAAAATTCAGAGCAAACACGTTGGACGGCTAACCGGCTTTGTCGTTTGCGTCGATGACCATTGAGCTAGAGAAAAAATTCATTAAATCTACTGCTCATCTCGACTCTATGTACGTTAACCAGTAGAATTTTCAGTTTTGGACAGAATCATGCCTGCAGTAGCTTACTGGATTATGACTAATCGGACTGACAGTATCTGTACAGTTAGTGCACCTTGTTTCTGTCCTAGGCGGGCTAATTCGAAAATGCATAATGGCTAGAAACGACCGATCATCTACACAGAAATAGGGCGACCTGCCTGCGTTATCAGTGTGCTAAGGTGTTAAGGCACTAAGGCACGGTACTCATCCAAACACGATTCTGATATGCTGAGCCTTCCAACTTGTTCAATAAAATCACCAGCTGCCACTACAACATCAGAACCTTTACTTCTGCGAACCATATTAATGAGTTCGTTATAAAACTCATCTTTTTGCATGCCAACGCTACCGAATGCCGAGACGGCTGCGCTTAAACATAGATCTTTTAAACTGCAACTAAGCCCTTTATTGTTATGGTACATTAACGATTGCTAATCAAAATCGAGTTCAAATTAGCCGTTTCAGCACTTTCAGTCAGGATTATCTCCTTGTCACGATATTATGTAGGTAGAGCTCCTTCGCTTCCTGACGTGTGGAGGAATTATCTTGATATGGTAGAATTATGGATTTACGTTCCACTGACGCATCAGGCTTCATTGAGTCCATTGAAAATGCCAAACACCTGTTGATGAGTCTGCGTGACGGTGCGCATGTTGAAGGAGTTGAGATTCAGAGGTGAGCGAGATTTGAGATACGAACTGTCAGGTCGAAATTCCTTGACGACATTGTTTGACCGTATCGGACGTTTTCATTGAGAGCATTGTGGGTTTGCATAGAAGGCAAAAAGATACATTTTTTGACTAAAAACAAAAGTCAAAGGAAATAGGGAATTGTGAGCAGCGGCGAACCTATCGTCACTCAGTTCGTTCAATACTGTGGATATTGCATTCCCGATTATCCCTCTTGACAACCAATGAACTTTGGAGTACTTTGTAATAGTGGAGCTCATGAGAGATGCACGAATATAACTACGGGGCCCAGGTGCGAAGAAGTACAATAATTACAATTCTCAATCAAAGTCCTCATCTCTAACAATGGACTATCTGCGCGGCCACGAGAATGGCTGGTTAGTAGTCCATTTGATTAGATCGGTTATTTTTCCACTGATTTTACTGAATGGGTTCCCAGCTGAAACCGACTCCCAATTTGGAGAGCTAAGAGACTGTTTTATCATGCCTCTAACCACTGATGTTCCACGGTGCCGGACAGAAGCTTCGACTGGCATTCACCAATTTGAGGCATTTGTAGCATCGGCGTGATATCCGGTTTTCCATCAAAGGTGGAGTATAAATAGCAGCGATAGAGTCGGTTTTGTTATGCAAACCAAAAACATGGCTGTTGGAGTGCAGAAAATGTGCGAAGACTTTCGGTGTTTGAACGCCGCTGTGTTCGTAGCATTGGTAAAATATGGTGGGAGAATTTTGTCAGTGACTCAGAGGTTACGCGTCAGGTACTGGGTCCTAGGGTTTAATCTTTGGAACAGGCGTTGGATTCAAATATGTTGTGGTGGTTGGGACACGTTTCGCGCATCCCCATAGAACGATTGCCCCATTATGCGCGGTTTTCCGAGGCAGGTAATGGCTAGAAGATGGGTCAAGATGGTCAGTCGAGAGCGTGGAAACCGGTGGGTGGGCGTGTGAAGATGTAGTTAGACCACTGGTTTGCCGTCCACGAGATCCCTCTCCTCTCCGAAGCAACGGTTGGAGACAATAAGCCATATGATTCAGTGCCACAGTGGTATCCTTGTATTCTAAATCTTCCCTGTTCTGTATAGTTGTTGTACTTATTATTTTGCAATTAGTATTCGACTGTTCGTTTTTTTGAGGGGATGGTGGTGCGATCAAACAACCAAAACCAGAAGACGTTGATGCAACGTTAGTGGTTGTAGAAATTAAGCGGAACTGAACGTAACTGGATCTTTGGCTTTTGGTGTGTCATCCTCCCTAACTTGTTAGGTCACAGAGGAACTCAAGGCGTCCCACCACTCCAAGGTGTAATTTTATTGCCCTGCGGTCGGTACGTGTACGGCACGTGCGTATGGTAGTGCTTGTTTTCATCCTGTTTGAATCCACTGGATAAAGAAAGACCTATGGTTCAGAGGCAACATTTCAAAAGGCTCAAAAATCGTGATCAAGTTTTGACCTTCTGACTGGCTCACCGTCGATTTCCCTGAATATATGCCCTATACGATTTACGCATCTTAATTTTACGGCAGGCAGTCATTCGCTTTCATGTAGCTCGTTAATATGCCTGACCTTTGGAGGCTTTGCATAATTTTATAACATTCCAAATTTCAGGGAAGCGATCGCCATTTCCTCCATGTGGCGCACTTATTCCACTACAGTTATGAGTGATGCTTGCAATAAGGAAAACAATACAGTATATTTTGGCGATGGAGGTCACAGATGAAGACTTTCACGGGATGTCCGAGTTCTTCAGTTCGTATTTGATGTTTGAAGAGTCGCTGTAGGTGTGCATTCCCCCTTTGGTCGAGCAGTCATTCTATAGGTTGTCGATACTTGAATCCCTCCGTATCTCCATTGTTATCTGTTCGGGATACGTCATGAAAGCGTACAATAGACTCAGACAGAGATTTTAGGATGACAGTCGTTAAATAACTTCCTGCTTCTTCTTCTTCTGATCCTCATCCGTGTTGTCATATTTCATTGTCTGTTTGTTTTATGGTTTCAAATGCTTTTAGTATTTAATAGATGACCACAACTGTAGTGGGTCCGTTTTATTGCATCTTCTTAAACTACAGTTATGATGTACCATTTTTAGCTTTGCACAGCTTCTGCAGCCAACCATTGGATCGACTGTTGATATGAAATGCGGTTTGTCTGTGACAAGTGAATACTGGCAGACCAAATTCCGTTCTGCTTACGCAAACCATTTGATTAATAAGAACTTAAAGAACAAAGTTTTATCGGAAGGTCGTATCATTAACAGTTAGTGAAAATGCCCCACGTTTGGGGCTGAATAATTTACATTTCTTTTCAGTGACAATGGTGAAGACTTTGCGGAATCGTTATCCCGTCGATGCCTCCTTTTGTATAAGTCTTTTATGTTCAAGGCAAGCATTTTTCTTACAATCAGATTGCACTTTTCTGTAGAGAAATGAACCTTACACTTTCACAAAGAGTGTTGAGTATATCACGGCATTTGATTGAGCAACATACACAAGATAGCCTGGACGTTTTCTTAGTTGGAAAGTTCACGCTTTTCGATGTGGACAACATCGGCCTTTTGGTGGATAGGGTCGAATACAACCTTGGAAAATCGATGAACATCAGTTGCTTACCTGAAGAGATTCTCATTCACTTCAGAGTAATCACTTTTTGCTATTAATCACTTCCCAGATAACCGAGAGTGTTACTCCGTCACTCGATTATGATAAAGCGGTTCAACGGATGTTCCAGAGTCTATCTACCGCTCTCCCAAACTTGGAATTATCTACCTGCTTTCAAATTTTTGGTCGAATGGCTGTTGATGGGTCAAAGAAAACGAATTGTCCTTTGGAAACAAAAAGTATCAGCTCAAAAATGGAAAACCTTGACTTTGTGGCCATATTTATGGATTGTCCACTTTCTTTAACTCCTGTGCCAGTTGTACCGCTTATCAACTGTGCGCTATCACGAAGCTTAGAAACAAGTGTGATATATCCCACTAGTTCTCCGCGGACTCGTAATATTTTGGATCCCATTTGGGATGCTCGATTTGGGTGAGTATCTTACCTCATATCTCCTCCATCCTTATGGTGTTGTAAAGTAAGACCAAATTTCAGTGTTTTGGTTTTTCAGATATATTTCACTAACCAAGGATTCCAAGTACGCACTTCACTTGGACACCGATCCGACCGTGATGTCTTCCACTCTTGTAGGAATGTGAGTTCACTTGTGATATTTCTGTTATCCATAATTTGGTCCGATCATGGAAATGCGAGCGGCATCAGCATCAACAATCAACCATTTAATTCCTTGTATAAAAAATATACGACTGACAAAAAATTATCGACGAATCACAGTTGTGGCTCTTCTGCGGACTGTTCAACGGAAAGCTTCCATGCACACTCCTGACGCTGCAAATTAGGTTCTGGCATCACATACCATTTCGGAGTATACAAGTGTAAAGATGTCTAGACAAGGATAGTGCTTGGTACATATACCTGACGGGCGGCAATAATAGCCAAAACGGTCATGAGCTTCTGGTGAAATTTTGTTCACTCATCTAAATGCTGATATGTATATATATATATATATATATATATATATATATATATATATATATATATATATATATATATATATATATATATATATATATATATATATTAGAGTTGAGAAGGCGTGCACTGAGTTAATACGTTTATCGTGACGTTTCGATCCAAACTTGGACTCGTTGTCAAACGTGAATGATATATATATATATATATGTACATATTTATATATTTCTGTTCACATTTGTCATAGAGGATGTTCTACAGAACGCTTTATCTAGTCTTTTAAACAGTGGAGTCGAACTCGTCCCACAGAACAGTGATTTGATTTCGAGGATGTCGATGATATCGCCTAACCAAGCGAGGATGCACAGACGATTGAACGTGCGTTGGACTAATTGGAGATTGCGGTATCTAGATACGGAATGTCCTTTGCACCTTCAAGACTGGCAAGAGCCTTTGACTTCACTCATCCTTCGTAGTGATCGGTTAGAGGTAGGCAGTTGCTTGGGAGCCTAGTCACCCCTGGCGGAGGTGTCGAGGAAGAGGTCATATCACGAACTGCGAAAGTCAGAGCAAGTTTCGCGAATCTGTGACGCTTGTGGCGCCGCCAGGTCATCCGGCTTTCCCTCAAAGGAAGGATTTACAATGCCACAGTTCGTAGTGGTCTGCCCTGCTGTTGGAAGACCTGGCCTATCAGTGTTGAGGATGCCTGGAGACTTTCTGTTTTCGACCATCGATGTCACCGTAGTATTGTCCGTGTCCGGTGTGAACACCCGTTGAGCAACGATGACGTGCGTCGTCCTGTTTTCGGTGAGGACAGCTATCCTCTGACTGAGATAATCACTCTACATTGCATTCGGTGGCTTGGATACGTATTGCGTATGCCTGCCTATCGTCCACATTTTCGTGTTCATTTTGCACGTGCTGGGTAAGGCTGAAAGAAGTGACGCAGCTGTCAGGCTACGACTTGGCTTAGAGATATGAAGTTAGCTTCGGCTTTGGCCTCGGTTGGTGTATCCCGCCTTCCTGGTTGGGGTACGAGAAATGAAGACTCTTGTTGACCAGCGACGCCGGGAGATATGGCTCAGAACCGAAGTCATTGGCGCGAATGCAGTGTGATATTTCTGTGGAACTCCTTTCCCATTGAAGCACCGAAACAGGAACTAAAGATTTCCAAATGTGTACGATGTAAATACAAAAAGCAATTTGTTTGTTATGGTTTATTAGTTGCCCCTTTTATTTGTTCATTTTCTCCCATGTTCCATTTCCATATCATGGCAATTATTTTTGGAATGCTCGCTACATCGAGTTGGTTGGACGACCCTTATTGGGTAATTGTGACCTCGCTGAGTGCCTGCCCATCCCTGCGACCTTGTCTGTTTGAACGCAGGCGATACTCAATCAGTTTAGGTCTTTATTTGCCCGTCGCATTACATACATTCACCGAGTTCTCTTTCCATCGAATCACGCTCACTGCGTGGGAATAGAGAGCTCCCGGGTTTTATGCATCTTGTCTGAGATTTGATTGTCACGGCGCTTCATCCATCCTCCTAGGATATTGAACCGGCCACTGTGGGATGCGATTGGAAGTCGGTAGAGGTTATGATCCTGTAATCTTTCTGTGGTGAATCTTGCCACTGTCGATACTGCTGCTACATCTGAGTACTGCTTTACGGTTATCATTTTTTCAGGATGTTTTTCGTGAAGCACCAAGCTTCTACTTCATTGGTCGATGCTGCTTACGGTCAAATAGTGAACAGTCACTGAGAAGATACGGAGTGTTATGGCGATATCATGTTTTTATTGCTTCCACAAACCCAACATAAAATTCGTTTCTGTAGGACTTTCGACAGCGGGGGTGTGGTTCCGTAGGCCTTTATTTATTTCAGACAGAATACACATCCGGGCTTCCCACATGGAGTCGGAGGTCATTTTGTTTGTTTCTAATTCTAAAATCACAATTTCGATGATTCTTCTAGCCAGGTGCATTATCCACGGTGTCACGGGGCCATTTGATTTAGCAACTTTGGTATGGGTGAAAACGAGAAAATTTATTCCCAACTCTGATAAGCTATCCTCTCAGTCGTTGCAAAATTCTATCCACGATGACCTAATCTGATTCCATGTCACTCCCATTTTCAGGGTCATGGCTACCGTTACCACTATGGGTGCAGTGACCCCTTTAAGCTACGGTATGTGCTCATTGTACTGGACCCATGCTTCCGGTGTATCGAAGATGCTCTCATCATTAGGACTTCTACAACAGTTAGAATCGTTTTGGGAAATCAATATGCAGTTGTATCTCCATTCGTTTGTTGTCGATCCTTGTTATACAGCATTTTCAATAGTAATCATTGCATTTTAGCAACAAACCATCATCTGTATACTTGAGAGTGTTCACAGATCTCAAATCATAAAGAGCCAAGCTAGATCCTTGATGCATGACTCAATAAGACTACTGGTATTCAAACGATCAAGCGCTAACTAGGAGGGTACGTGGAGGATGAGTCTAAGAATCGCATGGTGCTTCGCCGGAATTTTTTCGTATACGAAACAGTGCCTGCAACAAAGACCTCCCCCACTTTGAAGCCTTGCGTTCTCTTTCGGGGACTTAATCTTTCCTACCCGACCAAAATCTTCCGACGAATCACCGTATGATTAGTAAATGGTTTTATCATCCGTACACGCTGCTAATGATTTAAATGAGGCTGCAATGCCAAGATAACAAAGAAGTGTACAAGTTTTAGGATGATTAGACATGGGTACGCATGCCTGGCAAGTACCAGTGACGGCTGAACCATTTGAGTGCTTTCGGGTCATTTTGTTCTTCCGTCTATGTCTTCAAGATTAAAAACCTATTCTCCAAATCACAAACTAAGTATTTGTGCGAATGCGTGCTTTCCTGACGAAACTGTATTACTCCAGCTATGTTTGATTGTGGTATTACTTTCAAAGACGTCTCATGTCCCACCGGGCATTTCTTTCGTGTATTTTTTCTGCCTCATAGTTGGGTTTCCGGTATTCAGCTCATATTTGACCCAAGAATTTGGAATTTATGTATTCGGTTCATGATGTCGGAGTTGCTCACACCAGAAGTTCGATCCATAAAAGGGAATTCTTCATCTTCTGCACCTCGCGATTCGATGCTCTTGTTATTTTACGGGATCAGCACCGGACCACCTACCTGTTATGATGTGAGATTTAGTCAGGTCACACAATCTGATGACAGTGGACAGCTGTTCTATGCCTCGACACCGGTGAGTTTTAAGTTCTCGTAACTTCTTCGCGTGTTTGGATCTGTATTTGAACTTTGGAAAGTTTTATACAAGCTTGTTGCTAATGTTTACATCCAACTATGGCTGATTTTCTATAAGCTTTTAACTTGATTTTCACTCGGCAAAGAGAGACATGGACAGTGCACATCAATTGATACCGAGCTGGTCGAATTAAATTTCCGTATTTTGGTCCACGAGGTTCCCTCGCTGTGTAGTTAGAGAAATGACCAAATGTGATCCTAGTCGGTGGTGTTTTGCATTAAAAATATTTTTTCATCTATATATCTACCACTTTAAGTTCTTTCAGCTTTTGATTAGGTTGTTATGGATTAGAAATCAAAACCGTAATGCATCGGTTTCTTTTATTACCATCATGAAGTCTGAGTGCAGTGGGAGGAAGATATCCTCAATTGAGAAATGACAACAACCCTGACTGCCAGTAGGTCAGATTTCGCAACCAACCGGGTGAAAGCAAATCATCATAATCGTCTACCATTGAAACTGTGCCCAAACCGTACTGAGCCTCGGTGTCAGACAAGGAGTAGTAGAACTCTATATATGTGCCACCTCACTAGTGTCTGCACTTTTGATCTGAAGGATTTAGTGTCCAAGAAAGCACGAAAAACGCGACTTCGCTAAAAGTTCAGGGAGTGCGATGTTAAAGCTAATAAGACATGAAGAGTAACGTCACCAGTGTCCCCAACCGATCTCAGAATGAGACGATAGATCCGTAAATGTTGAGTTTAAAGAATAGCCCTCTTCTTCTTAGACACAAATCATAACAAACGTCCGACGGAATTATATCATGACCTGGTTACTTTCTAATTCGATGGAAATCCGGTCACATAAAGCATAGTAACACCAATCTATTTCATTCATGAATCGTTGGATGAGAGATGCTGTATCAGATTGTTCTTCCTTCGTTTAACTTAACCAAGTACATTTGATGATTTTGTGATTGAAAATATAGCGTGGTCGAGAGTGTTTTTAGTGAGCCGATATTTCGCTTACCTTGGGTAACCTTTCTCAAGGCAGGTTAATCATGGATACTATCCGGAATGCATTCGGTTCTGATATATTAGACCAAATACACTTTCCTCATTCACTAGAATGGCATTCGAATCATTAGGGAATCATTGGATAAAAAATCCATTTGAAAATCACACGGCGGTTCGTCACCGTGTGATTTTTAAGTTTACTTATTTATTCACGCTCCTAACGATTCAAATGATATTTTACTGAGTAACTAATGAAGGGATGTGTAACCCTTATTATGTTTGGACAAAAGAATATCGGGTACGCATGCCTTACGGGTAGTAGTAACCGTTAAATCGGTCGTGTACGTCCGGCGAAGTTCAGTATATCCGTCCATATGCGAAACGAGCCACCGAGAACAAGTCATTCAGTTCATTTCATATTAGCTGAGATCCATAAATTGCTTACACTTTGCGAACATTCAGGCTTGGCTACCTTAGCCGACGAGGGTTGTGCTGGGGGGGACGGCCATGTCTTCCTCTATTTTTATGGGGATTTTATTTCTGCTATTATCTTCTCTTAAAACTGTATCGTTTTACTGTTTTCCGCTACTTCTGGTTTGCCGTTAACCAAATTTTCGCCATGCCCCTCCATTACTGTGCGCTGATTGGTCAGTTTTATGACTTTCCCATTAATGTGCAAGGTCGGACGCCCGACCTAGCCTAAGACTATATAAGTGATGGTGACCCGAGCTTACTAGACATGGTCTTCCGGCTTACCTTCTTGGCCGTCGTGCTGTTTGTCAATACACGTTACTTGTGAGGTTCCGTCTTCTGTGTTCAGCTAGTGGAAGGCCTAGCTTGAATCGTACGCGTCGTATACTGTGGTTGCAGTATCTTGTCAACCGTTGAACGGTTACGGGTCAGTGTCACCCTTCGTGTATCCAGTCGGTGTTGTGATGAATCTGTGTCTGTGCTATCATAGACTCGACGCCTGTTGTGATTGTGCTCATAGTCCCAGAGGACGCTCCCACAACTAGATAACAGGTTTGCACTCATCATTAAGGATAGAACAGTTGCGAGGTAACAAGGAACATAACTATATAGAAGAGGATGGGTTTCGAACTCAAGAACCCCTAACTGCCACATTCAGTCATTTATTTTCTCCAGTCGATGGGTGGGGTAGGTCTCTTAGACTCCCATCTTGCAGTGCACCTGATCTACGAGATCTAGTCTCATAGTCAAGAATTTCATGCCTTTCGTCATATAATAGATTAATTGCTTTGATCTATTTTTCAATCACTATTTGTCTCGGAGAACAGTGTTCGAGTAGGCAGAGATCTGTAGGCCTTCGCAAAACATGTCCCGAACACTTTAACCCGCTTTAGCTCAGTGCTTCCTCTAAAGGCCGAACCCTAAGATCCAGTACCTTATCTTTAATCTTTAAGTTATTGGGGGAATTTTCCCACCTTATGCCAACAATACTGTGAAGACACCAGAAATCAATCACCGGCCATGTTTCTGGGTCGTACACGAGCACTGATCTAGCGGCAACAGTGTTCACTCGGTCTTCCATTGGTAGACGGGCATCACATTGACACCACAGATTCTCCCAATTGATAAATGCCAATATGGCTTTCTCATTGCATAATGAGAATTCATCTGGTAAGACGTAACTTCCCGAGTGACGAAATCTGCAATTTTCTATTTTAACTTTTCCGGTGCGAGAACAATTTTCGGCTCCGAGACAGTTCAGTTCTGCAAAATCAATTCAACAAGACTCATCCTAAACTTATCAACTAATAAGGTTTCAGTGTCGTCTTAAATGTGGCAAAGCCAAACGGGCCTATTTCATTGATTACCGGTGGTTTATTGTTGATGGACAATAATCGGCAAGTCACCGTGGACAAAGACAAGGGGATACAATCTCTTCTTGGCAAATGATGTGCATGCCCTGACAGTACAGAAAAATGAAACCGCGTTATTTCGTTGATTATCACCCGTCAGGTGACATCGAGTGATTGGATGATAAAACGGCTGAGGAACAAACTCAGAGAACCATATAGTGAATGTTCAAGCCATTCGACATATTAGGTCAGTTTTTCACAACTAGGAGATCTTAATCGCGCCAAGTTGTGACCACCAATTGACAAGTCAGACCAGTCAGGAAAAGACTCGGAAAATCGATCAAATACACCAGGGCCACAGACGTGTGCATATTCATGCGTTATTTCTGTGAATGCGGTTGGTTTTATCAGAGCTAGTGCGAACGGTCGGCTGCTATTTGGTAATCCCCACGATCAGTGATTGGCGGTTCAAGATAGAAAGCGTTAGTAGTTTTATAAATAACTTGAACAGTATATTCGCATTTTTTTGACACATCGTTAGGGTTATAACAAAGCGTTTGCAACCTTCCTGCTTCCTAACCCATAAGTACAGCATATATATATATATTCTAGGTCACAATTAACCGAGTGGGCCGACGCCAGTGCCACTATTTTCAGTTTCAGTTTAGCTCACAATGGGAAAAGCCTATTTGCGTGATCACCGAATTGAATGGAAAGAATTTGTGAACGTCTTTGACGAGCACTACTTCTCTTGGCATTTGGATGGGAAATCACCATAAGCACGAATTGCGACTTCGCTGCTCGCGTGCAACTGTAAAAGATAAATGAATTTCTCTTAGTGGTAGGCAGCGTTACAGAACTACGCTGCCGTCTGGATCAAATGTCGCTGTCGGAGCGGCGAAGAAAAATATCGTGAGTCTGCAGAAAGTGTCTGTGGTCGAAAGCGGTCGGACAGAGGTGTAGCCAGTGAAACTGCAGTCATTTCAAAGATTAATTTGTTTCCTACGCGTAAAACTGTCGTGAACATAGGGTAATAGGCAGATATTGCTTCTCGCAGGCCGTTCGGATGCGACCACTGCCAAACTAATCCCACTGCGAATTTTGCTGTAGCAAATGCATATATATATATATAATATAAAATACATGTATAATATGCATATATGTACGTAATATTTTGTATTCGTCTATATATATGTTGCACAGTCATTTGTAATAGTGTGCTAGAGTGAAACGCGTTTCGGTTGTTTCGATTTCCGGAAATTATGTCAAACTGACAAACCTTAACTTGGCCCAAGAGCATAAACCCTGGTGGAATGCAAATCTGAGAGTAAGGTTGAAATCAGTTCTTTGCATTATCTTGAGGACAGTGTCGAAAATGGCCTGATTCTTATGGTATGTTGAGAATTAAACGGACTTTGGTCGAAATGAACACAAGAGATAGCAAACCCGAGATTGGGGATGATTACCGAGTGATCTTTGACCTGAACCAACATTAACGTGTCGTTTGATAACGCCAAAGATCATTTGCTTGCTATTTTTGAGCAAGAGGAACGGAACTGAACCAGAGCCGAGACGACTGATTGATACCGCTAGGGCTATCAACAAATTTCTTCTGTATCAAACCATGCATAACCATTTTTTGAGATCGTTATCGGCAGGTTATCTGCGTTTTGCATGTGAATCTGTAAATCACCTCTAAGGGCGACGCACTGTGGTGGCGTTAGAAGTGTGGAATAACTTCCTCCAAGAGTCAGCTTGAAATTTACCCACTGTTTCTTTTTATTGGCTAGGTAATAAACAAGGCTTTCTTTTTAACGGACTTCGAGGAAATTTGCTGCATTCGTTCGATCATGTTTTTCATGAGGCAAACTGCATAGTGATTCTCGTTTAGGGTATTTTATTATGAACATGAACTTACCATGAACACCTGAGGTTAGCCTCCACTTCCAGACCAAAATTATGGATCCAGTGAATGACGAATAATGGCACTTTTATAAAGCGATACTTATGGCGGATTCAGGTGATCACAATGCACATGCTGCCGCTGAATTTATCCGACTATGTTAGCAGGCTGGCGCAGCTACCTATAAGTGGTCAAAGTCGTCCGCTTAGGTTGTCTATCATAACAGTTTTCATCAAAGTCAACTTGACGATGCAACGAGAAACTTTGTAGTTTGCCATGATCGCTTTCCCGTTTTTTAGCTTGTTTTCTTCCACTCGTCATGCGTTTTTTCCAAGGCCACCGTAACATCAAAATCCGGTTATAGTAAGCTTCATCGTTGTATGGTTTGTCGTGACTTCAAAATATTCTTCACAGCAGTTTTATAGGCTGCAAAGGTAAATTTGTTTCCTTCCCTACTATGTGATGCTGTTAATTGCCGGAATCTGATTTCCATTACTAGTGGGGCCAAAATTACGCTTAGATTTCATTTAAAGTTTATTTTTTAGTTCTCTTACGCTAACCTTCCAAATGTTTAGTTGTACGGTTCAATTTCTCATCTTTACGACAGCTTCACTTTCGTGTGCGTGCATCAACCGATCCGACAATCCAGTCAAATGGCAAAATTCTTACTTTGCGCATGGAAGAGCCATCCAGTTTGCAACATGATTCCCGTTCTTCGCTTTCAACCGCTGTAGCCAGGAGTTTTCCCGATATTTTCCTCCCGCACAGTCGAAGCCCACAATCGAATGTTGTGGCAGATAAAAAACCAAAAAATATTGCAAACTTTCACAAGGATGAACCCGAGTCATTTCAAACGAACTGCATAGACAGGTACAATTTAAATTACCGGTAACAGTCATCCTACTTCCGTGGGTAATGTTATTCAGGATTAACGTCGTAAATTTTTCCTTTATCTCTAACGCTTTTAGCCCCCCTCCGTCGGATTTCAACATCCCAGAAGTATCTTTACTGATGGAAGAAGGTGTAACCACGTCACTCCCGGAATCAAATATCAATCGCATTTCAACCCCCCACACCTCTCCGCATGACCAAGATTCCATTCCACGTGATCCGCCTCAGTTGATAACAGTTCTTAGTTCGAGAAAAACCCAGGCCTCTCCTCACTCTTGTTCGTACGACCCACGTCGTTATCAGTCGCCGTCGGTCACTGATGGACACCAAATGTCAGTTCATTCCAGTTCGCACGACGAACGTTCCGGATTTGGTGCATCAGAATCCACGAGTTCAGCCGCGTCATCTCCATGCAATCCAAGCTCATTACAGGCTTTGCTGGCCAAGTTACCCGCTACCCAATTGCGACGTCTGGAGGGGATGATCAGTGCGCTTCTAGCTAAAGACGACAGTACAGCGAGTGACCATACCCGCTCAGTAGTTTCTCAGTCTCCTCAAACATGCCAAATAGAAAAGCCATGCGGTGCATCTTCAGTCGATGTCGGCGTGAACACCACAACCACCATACTACTCGCCAGTCCCCGTTCTGTCCGCTCGTCCCATCCACATCCTTCGACGCAATGTGGTTCGTCGCAGTCGCATAATGGAAACTTCGTCGGGTTTGGTAAGTCAGCCGGTTTGTTGACCAAGATCACTGCCAAACTTATTGATTTTGCATAAAACATTTGAAGTATATCACCTCGTTTTCCGTAAGTACAGCACCGGAACGTTTTACTTTGCTTTCAAGATCTTCCGCAGTTAATCGGTACATTTGCGAAATTATTCGACTACATGAATCCGTTTAATGGTTGCTATTTTCTATCTGTTCTGCCATGGTCAAACGAATAAAGTGGAGTGGCACTTGGACGTGAACGTCGCGAGTTCGAATCCTCCCATCGCCGGCCAACATCCCCACTCGGTGGCTCTCTGATGGCCGCGGTCCCCTTCTTGAAAATGATGTACCTTGTCATTTCAATAATAAAGGAAGTAAAAGATAAAGGATAAAAAAAATCAACGTTAGCATTTTACCTGTGCGGTAGGCTGCGGCGTGACGCG
Organism: Fasciolopsis buskii; assembly: GCA_008360955.1. Taxonomy (NCBI): domain Eukaryota; kingdom Metazoa; phylum Platyhelminthes; class Trematoda; order Plagiorchiida; family Fasciolidae; genus Fasciolopsis; species Fasciolopsis buskii. The sequence continues at coordinate 32,015 of LUCM01008885.1, read as the reverse complement.
CCCACTAAAACTATAAGGCGACAACGAACATATCATGTCGAAATTTCGAACGGTTTTACGAGATTTTCGATATAAAGTGGAAAATGGCTTATGAAACATTCAAATCACTAAAGGCAATGACATAGTTGTACTCGATATCCGGCGATTTTTCCTGTTGGCACAAAAACATTCATGGTGAGTTAATATTAGCAGTGGGATACTCGTTTGCTTTTCGGCCTAATTTTTATCTGTAGCATACAGTTTTGCATTTTCATTCCAATATGTCTTATTGGTGTGTGTTTAAACCTAGGGAGTCGAAAAACCTCGACTCACGAAATCCGGCCTTGCCATTTGAGGCATCGGCGGGGAGCGGGGAACAGTTTTTTAGATGGTTCCATGATTTGTCCCTTGATTTCCGAGTGGTTCAACTCCCTTCTGTTAGGATCGCTTATTCTCTTTCTGTTTAAAAGCAGCTCGATAACTAACTGCCTCATGACATCGTCTGTCGAGCTTCGGATTTTTATCGGAAGCGTGAGGAGGAAGTCGGGTTATTTCCTGGTTTTGTAAATGCTAAATGAATGCTCCTTGACCTTCGTCATGCATTTCAAAGACATTCGTTTGAGGCAACCGAAGAACGAAAAACGATACCGTACATCACAATCGTTTCATCTTTGCTATAAATGATAAGAATTTTTCCAGCTTATCAAGTCTATCTCCTTTCAATGAATAGCGTTCAGCTTAGAATGTATCAGTAATATCGTCTCGATGGATGGCAATATATCAACACGTTTAAAGCCACTGGATGGCTGTGTTGACTACTTGCGATATGCATTCAGCTCAGCAACTGAAGATCTCTTCAGATTTTACAGTTGTTAACCTTTCATTTATATGTTCTGCTTTTCATTAGTATCTCACGGTGCCGTATGTTCAGAGAAGTAATGCACGGAGAATAGCGGTAGCGCAACGGCAAGTTTACAAGTAGAGTAAATTTATAGCAGAGATATGATTTTCAATTCGGGCTTGCCGTCAACTTTTGTATTGAATTCAATTCAGTTTGGTTTGTGCATTCATTGCACTTGCACTAATGTGCTATGATTTTCCTTTTTATCCCGTAGCACCGGCTAATAGTGCAAGAAAGATTGTAAAATCATAACTATAAAAAGGGGAACTTTTCTAATGATGACGCGACTAGATGGATAATTTTCCGGTGTGAAGAATCGATCTCGTTGCCTTCAAGTCGAAGCACCTTTGTGTTGACCGCCGTGTGTCCTCTGTGCTACTGACAGATTTTTCCCTAAATCTGTGTGATCAACACTTATTAGCATGTTAGAAATTTGCTCACAAAATTCTTCCTGATCCCAAGCATACTCTGCACAACGGTCTTTCAAAGTGCCGCTCTCATATTTTTACACGATCCGCTTTTCGTTCCATACACTCTAGAACCAATATTTATAGGAACTCCACTGTCCCATATTTTGCACACACTTTGACCAAACGTGACCGTGTTTTAGCGGAATTTTTGAGCAACCTGTCATAATGTGCTATGATTATTCCTCGATGAGTTTTTTTTAAATTTTTTTACGAGGTGATGAGTGTAAATTTTTTTCCTATTTTATTTTTCCCTCATTTTTGGCTGAAATGCGACATTATTTATTGTACTCAAAAGTCTAGACAATACAGTGCAATGCAATAGGACAACGAACAGGCAATCAACTTTTAGTCGATTGGAGCTGATATCTGCATAACCAGTGAACCGAACTGCATACAAAAGACCGTCGGTTGGGACTGAAATTAACGCCTTCCTGTCTAAATAAATCCAGACTCGAGACTAACCCCGGAAACTGGGTTATTGGACCATATTAGGATAGCGAAACATTATACTGCACCATGAGAGATGACTACGGAGTCTCGTATCCGCCTCCAGAGACTCAAGATACATCTGTCATAAAAGAGATTGTGGTTATTTTCTCTCCTCAGAAGCTGCTCTCCCTCCATATATATATATATATATATATATATATATATATATATATATATATATATATATATATAAAGTTTCATACGCTGAAACAAGCTATTCTCAGAAATGGCACCCAATACCAGATTCCTAACCTCAATATTGCTGAACTCACTTTATCCATGGCCAACTTGGGTACGCGCCGGGTGGCGCGCAGCTGTGTAGAAAATCCTTTAAATTTGCTTCTTTATAGTAAGTAGACATCGATTACTAAAAGCGTAAGGACATTTGATTCGAGATTTCGTGTGATGTATCCTTGTGTGCATACGACTTCAGTCGAATTCGTAAAGCAATCAACTAGATCAGACTGAACGAAATCTTAATGAATTTTCTGATCAAGTACATCACAACAGCGTAGTGATCCTGGTTCAGTCGTACTCATCAGAATGGTATGACAAGTCTTAACACTTAGCCAGGCCGTTTAAAGTTACCCTATCCACGTCTTTTTATCTCATGAGCTCTAGTTTCTTCTTCATTTTTTTTTTACAATTATTCGTCCGTCTTTCCCATGGCAAGCTTATTGTACGTAAACAGCTGGATCTGTCGAGCTCATTGAATACCTTACGTTTGTGCGAACAATCCTAGCCGCGAGTTAATATCTGTCTGATACAATATTTGTAATTAGTGGTCCCTGAGGCATGCGCACTTATCACGGTCATTTTTCATTCATTCCGGATCCCTGGACTGTTGTCGTAAAGCTGCCGGACGGCAGTGGTTAAGCAGATTAACTGTCTCTTATTCCATAGAATCAAACATTCCGATCCCAGATCTACCGGCCACTTTGGTTGCAGATGTCAATTCACTCTCGCCGGCTCGCTTTCGCACCTGATCTACAGGGGCCTTGTGCGGTTCAACACTATTCTCTTTCGTGATTATGATTTCCGATCCTTCTTCGTTTAGTGGGTCCCAGCGACTTTTGTGGTATGTTTCTTTCACTAACTTCGTGCGTCAATCCATGTAGTTACACTGGCTCTCTTTATCGCCTGTCTGAGCATTTTTCAGTAGATATGAAGCATTCGTCCGTAGCTTTGCAGAGGTTCCATGAACACCCAGCATCATAAGGTTACTTAAGTTCCGCGTAGTTTTCCGTCATCGGTTCTCATAGATGTATGGTTCTGCTTTACCTGTTTTCTCCCCAATTATAATGATTTCTCGAAATTGTCCTTCAATCTTTTTGACTTTCGGCAAAATTATCAACTTTCTGTGTGTTTAGTACTGAACGGTGCGGGAGCTGATTTGGACACGGATTATGGGCTTACCTCTAGTCTGGAAATGCATTCTGATGGGTCAGGATCAAATCTTGCTGATGTTTCGAAACCGGGCGCAACAAAACCGGCCGTCGGTGACTCGCCAGGTTTCTCATACGATCAGGATGTTGCAGAAACGATAAGTCCAACCCCCGTTCACATGGATCAATCTGTATCTCACGGAATATGTGACATCTCACCCACAACCGTAAGATTCTTACATTATATTTTAAATTTTTTATCGCTTGATTGGATTGGCATTTCTAATTTGTTGATTTTACTGGGCCGTCTTTGGATCGACGGGGCTTCAGCATTACTCTAGTCCTCCAGATCTTGCAACTCAAAGTTCTCCATTATTGATGGTCTTGTATTCCGATTGGACACATCATGTGCATAATAAATTGTTAAAACAAAAACTTTCAGACTCGTTTCAGGCGGTTCAGAACTTCCCTTGAGTAGTTATGACAGATGTAGTGTGCCTGTAGGTTTTGTGTTGTAATCGACTACCGTGAGCAAGTAGCGTAATGTTAAACAAGTCAAAATCATCTCCGTTCTGTTCGTTGAACTACAATGAGCGCCGACGGATCGCCTTCGCTGTTTCCCAGTGGCATGTACGGGGAATATGTTGCACCTTCCGGTTTGTTTTCATATACATTTGGGTCTAAATTTCCATCCTTCTGTTTTGAAACAACCATGTTTTGTTGCCACATTCCTTGGTCTTAAACAATATGGATGGGGTACAGAAACTCTAAGAAATGTAACTTCTGGTGTTGTCTCATTGGAACAACTTTATTTCCCTCCTTCAGTAAGATTGCAGTTGTTGTACATTTGTTGGAAAAAGGTCAATTTTCTTTTATTTCGTATAGTACGCTCATCGAATTCTGAACAGGTGTAACACGAGGGAATTTTATGACTTGATCTCAAGGATTTACACATACAGGGCTATGTAATAAAGTGAAGATATGCAATCGTAATGAGCAGTGAATGAGTAGGTGTTCAACGAAGTTCCAGTACCTTGACTGTATTAGCAAGAAAATGATCCTTGCAACTGGTGCAAGTTAGACGTGGAATTACGTGGATCGAAGGAGGAGTTTCAGTAAGCAATAACATGGTGGAAGAAAAGGCGGACGATGGGATCTGTATATGTAAGGCTGAAGCAAGTATGTTCATCATCATCGTTCAGCGTTAAACAGCAAGGCAAGCCTCACTGACCGCTGCCTTTCCCCAGAGTTACAAGTTTCTATAAAATGAGTGAATACCCAAGAGGAACAGGGAGTGAACCTGCAAAGGCCGGAAAAGATAAGATGCTGAAGTCAACACACGGAACACAGTTAACTGTACAAACGCATTCTTTCAATCATTCTGTTTCGATCGCCACTGTTCACGATTCACCGCCATATCCTTAGGTGTCTCGAGCCAGCTAGTTGACGGGTCTTTCAGACCCCAACCACGAAGACATGAGACACCTGCTTTACCGAAGTTCGCTGTTCATTTTCTCATTCCACGTTGCAACGTCATCTGTTGACCTCCAGAGGGTTTTTCCCATTCCTTGGGAGAAACCCAGAATAGGGCACGGTATGGTAAACGAGTGTTCGCCGTACGCAACACTTGACCCAACCAGCGTAGTCTACCAAGTTTCTTTCGATGAAACCAGGTATTCCGAGAACCGGCACTTATTACTAGATTCCTAACCTCAATATTACTCACCCGGTAACTCCATCTAATCCTAGCCATATTACGTAGACATTGGTGATCAGAAACCTCTAACCGACGAACATCTGCCACACGCGTACTGCATGTCTCGCAACC
>LUCM01008884.1:38915-109314 GCA_008360955.1 Fasciolopsis buskii | reverse complement strand
CCCACGTCAGACCCATTCTGGAGCATTGCTCTTTAGTCTGCTCTAACATGAAGCAATGCGACAGAGTGGCGATTGAAAACATCCAGTATGCATTTACCAAGCAGTTGATTGGCTACTATGTAAACCTAAATTACATGGATCGCTGTGATTCGCTGAAATTAGATCCCTTGTGGCTCTGACGCATAAGAGTAAACCTGGCACTCTTTAAAAATATTATCACGGGGGACAGCTGCGTCTCTGCACCTCGTGTTAGAAACTCACTCCCATACCCTCTCCGAAATGCGGATTCCACTATAACTCTCCCAGTTCCCAAGACTTCCGTTAGAGCCAACTTCTTTATTGTTAGATATTCGTCATTATGGAATAAACTTCCACAGCAGTTGCGCATTTCGTCACCATTGTCTATTGCATTTAAAGACGAAATACGTACAGTAGTTACTGTACCCTTTTTCAATATCCTGTACCACCCATACTCTCTTGAGGATCGAGTGTATGAAACTGGATTGGGCTTCTGAAAAACGCATAGATGTCACCTTTGCGGTCATTGCGGAAAGGAAAGTAAATCTCCATACTCATATCATATAGGAATCAACCTAGACTCTTCCACTTCAAACAGAGCTCCGACACCAACGCATGCGACTTACTCACATGCAGTTCCACGTCGGCTGCACCTTATCGTCCCTCTGCCTTAAAAAACGGTACCTATCGCTCAATAGTCTGAATTCATATCCATAAACCTTATCGTTCTTACCGCGTATAGGGTTGCTCACCCACAGCTCTCTCCCACCCACTCACCTAACTAATTCCAAAAACGTCGCCAAAACGGTGTGGCAACCATAACCGGCCACCGTCTTCTAAAAAAAATTCACTATCCTCCTCACTCTTACTTTTCATCAACTCCTCTCCCCAAGGAAATGGTTCTGGCCCGTAGAAATCACCCGGTTTCTGACAAACCCAAACGATACCCTCCAGACGAAATAAAGCAATCATCTTGGGTTCTTTCTTTCTCAGTCCGCATCGATATTTGTCCATTTTAGACAATTCAGACCTCATAACATCGCCACGAACATAGAGTCCAACGTGGTGTCTTCTCTTCCCATGGTGACCGTTTCCATCTACCATACCTGCTGGCCCTGTCCATTTCTTGTTTTCGAAAGGCACGGCCCCCTAGAGTGGAATATAATCCATGATTTCCACGCTGAATTTAATCAATCCGTAGTGCATCTATCTTTGTAGCTCGGTCATTAGTATTATCAGCAGCAGTTGCTCCTTGTCTGTTCTACCAAATACCAATTCATTCTCTTTACCCATAGCGTAGACGATCCACACACTAGATTAGCCAGCCCATCTATTTAAATATATGTCTATAAAAAAAGCCCGGATTGCTCACCAACCATCCATATATTTTGGATTGCAATATGCGTTCTAGTAACTTTCTTCTCTGAGCTGCTCGTAAGATTGATCGCTTCTTAATCCGCAGCTGGCAGCTAGGCCAGACTACCGTCCGTCTTTTTTCTCTCTCTTCCAGGCCGTACAGTTCTGCTTGGATGGAAATACTTAGCCCATGCTCTGGCAATTATCCGATCCTGGAAAGACGATGTCTCCCTTACCCTACCATATTTGAATTCCTTCCTCCACACCACAAGTACACCGGCGTTACCACAATAGTGCGGGGCGCGGTCATAACCGCCGCTTTGGCCGGCGCACATCGGGCGGGCAGCTCGGCTGCAGCGGTGTGCGGGTGCAGCTAGGTTGGCGGATTACACCTGCATTCACCCTCAAACGGAGATTTTCAGGTTGGGTGGCCAGCACTCGGTCAGCCCCACCCACTAGCACTGTTGTGGTAAACTGCACTCTAGCTCCTACGTTCACGTGCGCTATTTTGTACTGGCTCCCTCTTGCTCTTTCCCGAAATTCTTCTGCCAAAACCATAAAAAACAAACTCACGAAGGACAGTATTTTTATCGGCATGTGGTGTAAACTGACGTTCACAATGCATCTTCACATTCGAAAACAGCTGAGGACCGTCATTTTTCATCAATCTCTATTCTGGTCTGCGGAATTTGGCAGTAGACCGGTGCTCTTGGTAACAGTTCTTCACACGAGTCCACCAGAAGTTGCCTCATTTGATTCCGGTTCTCCCTCTTCTTTTCCAATCCCACCTTCATCTCCGGACCAAGCTGAAGTTCATGAACTCAAAATTGTTCAAAACAAACCTCATGTATTAGTCTTACGATTGCACAATTCCCATCCCGAGTCGTCGCTTTCCTTGCTCAACAGACTGTGCTTTCAGATTTTTCGCGTTTTATACCGCCTCGTATGATATCCGGCCTAGTTTTGACTTATCTCCATTACCTTACCACATCCATATTGATCCTCATTTCCACCATATAACTCTCTTGATTTTCGAGGATCCCGGCCAACTGGCGGCGACAGCCATTGACCTCCAGCCATATTTTGCGCCCGCAATACGCACCTTTGATGCATTCAAACATAGTATTACTCGCAGTGCAGGACTGGTAGTCAGTCACAGAAAAATCTTTGCGAATCATTATCTAGCTTTGATTTAAAATTCGAAACTTCGTGCTCAGCAAATCACATTGCCTGTTATGATCTTGTGATGGAAAACATTGCACTACATGTTTGGTTTCTGTTTTCCGTGTCTGCACTGTGCATTCTTTGCACAATTTTGATCTTGCCTTGCGCATGACTCTCGTATGTTGAGAACTGCACAAAAACTAACAAACCTTTCAAATTACTTAAGGTTGCTCTCACCCCCTTTCCTTTCGATTTATACTATTCGTATTTCCTGTGCATCATCTCTGTAAAAATTTGATCTTGGCTTGCGCATGCTTCTCGCAAATCGCGAAATATACGTTATCATTATCATTGTTATCATTATGTGACATTGCGTTGCGAGCAAAAAGGGGCAATGTATAAATTCGTTGATAGTGCTTGTACGGCGAGAAAACCTAGGATGACACTATCACGAGACAGTCAATTCCATCGAGAGAGTACGTATAAACAACTTCGGACTTGCCAGACCAGAAGGAGTTTATGTGTTGCAACACCGCCTCCAGTCTTCTTACTGTTCGAAAGTCTGTGTTGCCGATGGAATCTGAAGCTCTCTATTGACACGAATGAATCAGCGATATCCAGCCACGATTATTGTATACAGATGACACACGAGTGAACATGGATCCGTGATTGAAGTGTGAGGGACAGATCCGACATTTTCGTAAATGAATAACGGATGTTGGTACTCAGCAATGGCGGAATGGACAGATTGGCTGGAAGGGTGCATTTTAGAGTTGTCTGGCAGCCCGCAGGAGTGCCTCTTTTAGATCGATTAGAAGATCGTTGAGGTGATACGGGATCACGGTCCATGTTGAGAAACGATAGGGTTTTTGAACAAAAGTAATTCCGAGCGATTGTGGCATCGGACGGAGAACGGAATCGAACCAAATATCCGACAACAAAACAACGAAATAGGATGACACAATTGCAGCGCAGCCAGTCAAATAGCCGCGTGTCTTACGGTAATGATCATCGTGGGTGTGACCAGACCTACTGAATCAGCGGCCACCGACAACCAGTGGTATATATATATACATAGTGGCGGTTAGAAGGCGTACAGAGTTATAAAGTTTGTTGTGACGTTTCGATCGAAACTAGGATTCGTTGTCAAGCGTGAATGAGTGACTGAATGGAATCGTCAGTTCCGTCTGAATGGGCCGCCTGTCTGCCTCTGTATTCTGCATGGCGTGTCTTAAGATAAACGGGATGTTTATCAATCAGTCGCTCCCCTTTTCTTTTTGCCCGGTTGACTACCTTTGCGTTGTTTACGTTGGCCTCATGGCCTGTTTGTGCACAGTGTTTCCATATCTGTGAATGTGGGTAAGCTCGTCGTGGGGTTTGCTCGTGCAAGCGTGTGCGTAATAGTTTGCATGTCTCACCAATTATTGATTATCATAGCCGAGGCATGGGAGGAATAAACTACCCCTGATAGGTTAGCCGGTCGATGCGCTCTTTTATGTTGAGTAGAATGGATCTCAGGGTGCCGGCCAGTTTGTGGGCGATCGTGATATCCAGTGGACGTAGGGTGCGTTCGACCGTTTTGTACACTCCCGTATGCATGGAAGTACCACGATCGACTTAGTCCTCTGTTTTCTGCGAATACAAGAGTTGATGAAAGATTCTGGATATCCGTTGGCTACAACTAACTTGAGCCACCTAGATTGCTTTTGTTTCGTAGGTGCTGCGTACTGCAGTGTGTCAGCCCGATGGAACAGGGTACCTACACAGCTATTCAAGTGGCAGGTTGGATGGTTTCTTTTAAAATTGAGTATGCGGTCCTTCGTCGTCGGTTTTTTGTAGGCGGTTGTCTTTATGCTCCCGTTCGGTTGCGTCATAATTAGCATGTTGGGAAATGGTAGTGTCGAGTCTTTCTCCACCGCCGTGGTGAATGTTACGCGGGGCACTATCGTGTTTAGGTGTTGATCGAATTGGTTCATTTGTGGTTTTTCGAACATAAAATTGTCATCAACGTATCGGATCCACAAGCGTGGGTGGTTCTCTTATGGACTGTTCAACGAACAGTCCACCATGCGCATTTCTGACGATCCAAATTAGATTCGGATAAGACATGCCGATTCGGAGTGTACAAGTATAAGGAGGTTTGCGTGACAAAATACCGGACACGTATCTGGCGAGCGGCAATAACCGCGTAATCGGTCGTGTCTTTCCGGGACCATTTTGTTTCAAGAAAAAGTACAAAATCTCCCGACTTGTCCTAGACACATCATTTTTTCAAACATGATTTGTACAAATGAGAATCGAAAAATGTTAAGGTAGAGGAATATAATCTGGATGAACGAATTGTATGGATGAAAAAAACCGAACTATTAAAATGAAAAAAGTAAACTAGTCCGAACAGTTGAATAAAGTTTCGCTTCAAACAGGTTCAGGGCGATTCTGGTTTTACGGTAAAATTTGAAGAGTTCACGTGATCGTCCGTCGGATCGTCCATTTTCACATGGACTTCGTTTGCTAATATTGAAAAAGCAAAACAAAAAGTGAAAGGAACGGGGACAACATTCAAACCAATCGACAATGATCTATTACGAAAGAACAGATACCAAAAGAGAATCGAATAGAGCACCAAATCGTAAAGTTACGAATAGAGGAATCCGTAGAGACAGGGGCAGCTATAGTATCCGAAAAGGAACGCCTAAGCACTAAGTGTTCTAAAACACCAAGAGCGTAGTCGATCGGTAATATCATTTCATCCTTCTCCTGGCCATTTGGAAACACGGTTGAGCGTAGTTACATAAATGAAGAGGCGTGTTCGACTGACTGACTGAATCTTCGGGTCGGGATTGGCTGTGAAGCCTTTGATTTTTGTTGGATTCACTTAAATCTAGACGGAATCGACAACAATATCGATTCCATGGAGAACTAGTTGGAGCGTAGTGAAAGATTTCTAACTGGGAAATAACATCTGCGAACTACAGGTCCAAAGAATGTAACTCATGATTGAGCTAGACCCGTGACTCATCACCCAGTCAAGGGCGTAGTTAGACAAAACCCGTGAATCAGGACAGCCTTGTCCTGCTCCAAATAAGAGTGGGGAAATCAAGTTTTCTTCGACATACATACGGATCCCCACAGCAACAGCCACGTAATATCCCTTCGAAGCCATAAAGATGTTTCAGGCATCCCATTCCCTTGAATAACGGTCCGAATCGTAGGAGGCCGAGAATTCGACGAAGTAAGCAACTACTGATTGCTGGAACATATAGTACTATTCCAGTAATGGATGTTGTGTAAAGGATAGATCAAAGCAGAAGAATGTGTTCTTCTTTTGCCTCAAAAAAACTGTTTAGTAAAAAACGCGACCGGTTTTCGGATACATCCATGAGGCTCAGCCCTTAATTTGTTCCCACATACCGACTTATGCGCCTCTGTGGATGGGCATCAATAAAAAAAACCCGGTCACACGGGGATGCTTGATCTCGCTAAATGGAGCCAAAATGTGTGATCAATCGGTCAATGAGTGGGGTATAAACAAGTGCTATAGACTACTGAGGAGATAGCATATTCCCCGGCGGCCGTTTTATCATCTAGGCGGCAAATAAAGTACGAATATTTAGTCGCAAGTATGAATTTAGTCAAAAACAACACATCCAATTTGCCCAGAAGATGTGTAATACTATAAGAAAAACCGACAGCGAAGAATCTAACAGTGGCGTGCCGGTAGCAATGGATCGTAATCTATTACCAAAATAAACAGATGAACACTAGAACAACTGCTTATTCTCCCTTCTTCAGGTACACTAATATCTACTGTTAGTAAATGCATTAGGAAAATAACTGGAATCCTTGTTTTGCACGTGGTGTTACTAATATATATATATATATATATATATATATATATATATGTATATATTATATAGATGGGCTTGAAAATGAGCATGGTGCTAACGCAATAACATGCAAACAGAATTATACTCAAAATGGATATACAGCATTTCACCAACAGAACCAAACCATTGGATCGCGTGGTACGTAAAAATATGTTCAGAAGGTACGTGTCTATCCTCAGTGATTTGTGGTGTCATATGTGGTGTTGATTTAGAATTTCTGATCAGCCTTCGTTATCCTCTGACGTCTCAGCATGGCCGTGCTTATTTATCCTTCCTAATTAGGATACGAGAGATAATGAGATCCGGTGGTTTTATCGTCCAATAGATTTGGAACACGCTTCACCGCATTCGAGCTACCTGTAGGAAGTCAGTGAGTGTGAGCGAGTCGACCTGTGAAGCTGACGGTTCGTCTACCCACAATCACCAGTGATCTGTTGCATGTTAGAGGGAGCATTTTGAAGAAGCTCCACTTACGGTTACTCAGGCGAACATTCCGTAGTCTGTTTCGGCATACATACCATCTGAAGGTTAGACCCACAAGGAAATCCAAACCTTACGACGTGCAGAGCGCCGTGTTCTGATGGCTTCCCCCTCTCCAGTTTCATTAAAAAATATAGAAACGTAACGATCGAAGAACTTCAACTGCTTTTTCTCAAATCTCTGGTATTCCGCGCATGGAGGAGATCCACTATTGCTCTCAACTTTGGAAAGGACTCTCGCAGTGACTGGGTTAAGCAAAGGTGTGTTAACTTATCGCAGCAGCCTCTAAGCTGTTGACGTCTGCAATCTTTCGTAGGCTGTAGAACACGAATGAAGAATAAACTAGCGAACAGGAGGCTAGGTTTTCACCGACAGTGAGAAGATTACTTTCAGTTTCTACAAACAATAACCTTATACCAGTGTTCTGGTTTTGGTGACTGTCTCACGAAACCGTCCACTTAAAAGAGACAAAGAAAAACAGTAACTTCAAGGAAGCAAGTTGAAAAGCTACATAGAATAGGACAGATTTTGAATGCGAGAACGCTACTGACTGTGAGACTGGCCGATATCACCAGTAGATTCCCTCCGGCCATCGCTGACAGTTTCTTCTACGTTCAACTCTTTCTGAATCGTTATCAGTTATTTACTTTTGAAGTTGACTAGAAAATATCATTTTCACTCAGTCCTGTGTCGTTTTTTGGCAACCGTTTACATGTTCAGGCGCATAGTGCTAGTCACAAGCCCTCGACCGCAATATCCAAAAGTCCCAAAAAAGGTCGTCTATGTGTGTGTGGCGTATAAAGGGGACGCTATTGCTAACGTATTGGTCGGCCGAGTATCAAATGCAATAAGATCAATCTATGCGGTAGAACGTCGACTAAATTTTAACACAACCATATTCACAACTTGAACCCAAAGGTAGGCTTCCGAAGCTCTTGATTTCCGAGCGGAATATGTCCGTAGAACAACCAGGCGTCTACCTTATTGAGTTCTAGAACACTGTCCCACGTGGCTACCGAGACGGATTAATAGGACGGAAACCAGCACGATACTAGCCCAAACGATCGATATGGGTGGCATACTAACGCGAGATGGATTATTTAGGTTCACCTATCGCTCCAAAACAGTCAGATAAAGAATCCTCTCTACGACAGAAGCAATCACTATCAGAGTAAACAGACCCATCCTGTGCTCCCAAAGAAAGCTTTACAAAGACATACAGCTTCAATGGCCTAAGGATACCAAGACAGCGAGACAAACAGACAGGATTAGTGGATCTGCTTAGTATCGGACTAGGAAACCGCTCATGAAATAGAAATTTACCTTCAATGGAATTGGAAATTTGTTCCCGCAGCTCAGATTTATGTTTCACTATTAAACTGCTTACTGAAATTACGAAACTCCACCAAAACTGCCCACGTGTGCTTCACTGGCCTGATGAGAAGTACTGAAAAGGCAGATGTGTTTGCCGTTTTACGACTTCTGAATACAAACTATGGGAATACTTCATCAACCGAAATGTTTCCAAGCTATTCTTTCTACTTATTTGTCGGTCTACGCCCAATAAATTGTGTTTATGCCTGCCTAACCATCGTTCCGAGCACACATCTCACATTCAATATGCTAGCTGTCCACCCCACATCAGGCAGCGTTACCCACCGCGTGTAGACTTCAATCGCTACAGTGCCTCCGTTCCTGACCCATACCCACTGACCTTATCCTAATGCGTTATGATTATTCCTGGATGAGTGCTTTTATATTCTTTACGAGGCGATGAGTGTATCTTTATATTATTTCATTTATTTTTTCCCCTATTTTATCTGTTAAACTCACATTTTTTGACTGAAATGCGGTATTATTTGGTGTACGCAAAAGTCTATACAATACAACCCGATCTTCGATTAGTACAAACGCGTGCATTTCGGTTTCCGAAGACAGTTCAGCAACCCGCTCTTACTGATGCCCGACTTTATACGATCAATGACTATGATGCATTCTAAGCTACCCAGAAGGAGTGCCTTTTATTAAAACTGATCTACCAGTAACATCGTCTGCTGATGCTCCAGACACTATTGTACCAGTGTGACTGCTACATATATTGATTTTACCAACATTCAAGTCCCCTGATTGACCATCGATATAGTTAGGGTCTACGTAGGATATGTTGCGGCAGATCTCTGGAATATTAAGCCGTGAGGATTTTACATCACCTATCGTCTCCAACCATTGCGTTGGATTTCTTGTACACCCAAACCCGGTGTCCCTTTCACACTGGATACCGATTAATAGTCCCTTATGCACCGTAAGACTACAGGGGTCCGTTAGCATTCGAAAAGAGTAGCTGTGTTAGGGGCAGGTTGTTTGTCATCTCGGCATATGCTTCAACAGACGGTGGCATAGCCAAGTACAAGGACGAGTTGCATTATACTGATTTCCAGGAGTAAAGGAAAAGATATCGAGGTGCTAATCGGTGACCTTATTGCACAAGTTGGAAGGCTTACTGTATCAGAATCTCGTTTAGATGGGCGCTGCACTTTACCCATTCAGTGTACAAATTACGCTGACGGGCCTCTCTGGATTTTTTTTACAGTCAAACGGTTATCCCTGTCTAGCATGAGTTTCCAACACAGCTCGCGTCGCTCAACACAGTGCCCGAACTCCACAGTTAATCTGAGTCAGATCGATCATATTGCAATGAGCTACTGCTAACGCGGTTCTGTCCAAAATCGCAGGTCTTAATGCTTCATGTATGTAGAAGCGGGTCATGCTTTTATTTTAATGTGATCTTCGCTGCATTTCAGTGGGTATCAACGAAAACCACAAAGCCGGTTAATTATACAACTTCTGTCTAATCAGGATGTTCGTATAACTTACAAGCAAAAACTACGGGACGAGCTCAGAATTCCGACAAGCAGCAATGCAGATGAGCACAGGAATAAAATCAAGCAGGCGATGCATTTAGCAACATGTTTCGCCTGTGATCCCAGAATAGGTATCCGTCGAAGATATTAGGTGTCTGAACAATCGCTGAGTCTAGTGGAGCAAAAAGCAAACTTTTTAACTATGAGGAAGTGATTAAGATACGACGGCATCTGCAAAATCAGGTGACGATAACCCGCAAGAAGGACCGTGAAAACTGGTGATTTAGGGCAACCGGAGAAATGAAAGTAACAGCTACCTCAAAAAACCGTTTAATATTGTTTAAGCTTCCACACGACATCTGTGGGAGGGAGGAAAGAATTCGGATAGAAATAGCAGACAGTAAAGGCTCGAATACTTTAGGGAGCAGCCTGGCTGGCAGGGCTCTAATGTAGTTACTTCGAGATCAACAACCACGAACCCTCGGAAGTAGAATGGAACAATCGACTACAGAAGCGATAACAATAGGCCGGTCCCCACGAACTTTCCCAGTTCTGTTCAAACTGGGTCGAAGGGCCTTGCTCTGTAAAATATGACAAGGGAGCGCACTCCAGTATTACGGAATGAGTTACTGAATGTATCCGACTTCAAGAATGAAGTATACAGTGGCTTCAGTAATGATCATGGACCCTATCACCAAAGTAATCGCTTCAATAAGGCCGCGAGAGTAATATCCGCGAATAACCAGCCGAATTTCGAACAAGCCGCGGTTGTACCGACCAGCAATTTACCCTTCGCCAGATGCTCGAAACGCATCACACATCGTCGGCCGATATTCGCGGATTTTCTCTGGTTAGACGATTCCTTTGGGCCAATCGACCGGAAAACGTTATTCAGTGCTCTTCACCGAAAGGGTACGTTAGTGAAGCTCGCATACGCATGGTCGCCTAAGGGTATATTAATTAGCAAGTCCATTGGAAACAATCAGTGGCATTCTTGTTCACTGATGAAATAATAGAATATTTAGGACGTCTTCAGGATAACGGCGACCAAGTAGAGCACGTCGACGACCGTATGCTTGTTCGGACCTACGGAACATCAACAATGTGCGCAAAGCAAACTTACGAGGATTGCAGCTCGGATTCGGCGTACGCTTTGCACCTTCGAAGTTTACAGTGCTGTTACAAAACTGGACAACAGTAATACTGAAAATGGCAATCAGGAGTGGGGGGGAGTAACAACTGTTGGTCGTTTCACTTACTTCGACCATTGACTGACAAAAAGTGGTATCATGGTTTTAGAGGTGAGTGCGCGTGTATCTTAGGCCTGAGTAGCGAAAGTTGAACTGAGGCACATGTGGTGCCCACCTGATATTTTATTGAAGTTGAAAGATTGTGTTTACTTTGTCCGCGTGGTACAGCATGGTCTGGATGGAGTAATCGCAGGGAAAAGATGAAGGTTGGGAATCCAGTGCTGTGTATTGGTTCAGAGGATATTGTATGGTAGAGTACTAAGCCCAGCAGATTTCGCTAATTGGTTCACGTGCTGCGTATAGGAAACGACTGTCTACCAAATAGTGTCTTATCTCCTTCTTCGCCCACGGAGTAGAATAAGCAACTTGCATGGGGTACACCGGATCGGTAATCCTGTGTCTGCGTAGAACTTCGGCATCACCAGCTACTAGGCCTTCGATCTACCTCCTACAGATGTCGCCAGTCGCAGAGGTAAAGAAAAGCGATGAAATACAACGTCGCTTAAGAACTAGATTAAAGAAAAAACAGGTGGAGAAACATCAATGTCTAACCCGTACTGAATAATGGTGGGACGGATAGATTTCATGGTTGGCACATATTTTTTGGATACACAGTCCCTCAACGGGCATCCCTACAGAACTATCCTGTCAATTAAATCTAATACCACTATGATATTCAAGAATACTACGATGTTCGGTCCTCGACACTTATGCTGATTACCTGATCAACGCAAAAATTTGAATGATTTTCATGAATTCACTCACCTTTTCCCCGAAGATAGTCTGCGAGGGACAACAAACAGCAGAATATTTGAGGCAACCTGAATTATTCTGATTCCTGTATGATTTCCATAGACAGTTCATGAGCCTTTCTTGAAAACAAAAACTACGATCGATTAGGCCCAATCCAGAAACGCTTCTTTCTTTTCTCGCATTTTATAGGAAACATGAATCCGTCCTTTCATTAAATTATTGCCGTGAAAGACAAATCAAAAGTCAATGGGTATCCTCTGCTGGTTCTGTTTGTATTTGCTAATCATCAATTGTGTTTACCATTGATTAACAATCGCCCGCTTCTACCAGCAGCGAGACCAATCAAGCTGGGCGGATATAAATTTGGTTTAATTAGGGAGAATCAGTCCCATCTAAAGAGATAACACAAGCATATTTAAGCCTTTGTGATCGTCACACTTCATCGGATTTTCAAATCATCCCTGACTCGTCCGCCTTGGTAGTTAGCTCTAAAGAAGACGTGATTAAAGGCGCCTGAAAATGAGAAGTGGACCACTTATGTCGATTGGACGGCGTACATACTCGGTTAAATTCTTCGTCCTCTTATCATCCAATGACGACTCGGTGTCACCTGGCAGTTGAGAAGTATTCATCGACTGCTCATCGCGAGGCTACTCGTAGCCAGTGGAATTGCTTGGTTCGGCTTAGTTACAGAGAACATGAGAACAGCATCAACTTACGGCCGAAGATTCCTTGTTTGAATAGAGCTGACGATAACCCATCTGGGTCGGTAGACTTGTGGCGCTGAAAGTGCGCAAGTGCACTACTAATTGAAACTTCGTTAGTCGGATCGAAAGACCTGCCGAAACGGGAATAAACCTTGACGTGGTGTGATGGTCTCCATGCCTCCATTGCATAACGATAGACACGATGGCTTATCTCAAGGCGAAAACCCAATCATGCTTGGAAGGTCAACGGGTAGAGGTCTGAAGAAATAGTCAAATCCTCCAGGTTGCGCACCGATCTACGCTGGCAGCTCAGTCAGAAAAACGAGTGAAAGAATAACTGATCCAAGCTGATGGGCTTCGACTCAGCCACAAACCGTTGCCTTGCGGTCACGTTCTTGTTAAAACCAAAGGCTTTGGTTGAGAATCATAATCATTCTTCTGCTTAACGGCTGAATTCCCAGGAAGTACTCGTTCATCAATCGCCATGAGCTACAGGTCTACAAAGAATTCTATGCTGTATCGGTCGTCGCGCAGGATAGTCAGAACCGCGCTGTGGGGTGGGTAGTGACAAATATGCTAATCAGAGTTCCTTCTTCTGTTGAACCGGTTTCTTTTATCCCTGTCCGAATCCCTAGGCCCGCTCTGCTTACCCATAACAGCCTGTCACTCGCAACGGCTGACTGCCAAAGAGCATCGCAAGTGGTTTCCCATCGGCTAGCTCACATTTTCTTAAGCCTTGTCAGCCTTTAAATCTCGGCTTCTTCAGTATGAGCACTCTCAATGGAGCGAGCCAACAACAATCTTTGGTCTTTACGGTGGATACACTTTCAATTGATATCTGTTACGTCAGTGAATTCGGAATACGACTAGTGCGATTCAGCTAACTGCGCCTAACATCTCAACAAGATATTTCCCAAACACTTCAGGGGACGAAGCTACCCAAACCGTCGGTCAATGTAGTGTAGGAATAAGTTAGAGTGGCGAGGTTGAAGTGGCTCTTTCAAACTAGATCCCGGTCAACAGTCATTGGTGCGCATTAATACTGCAAGGATCAGCCGCCACAAGAAAAGATAGCTGTGATAAGTCCAACTTATTTGTCGTCTCGACATACACCCCAACCGACTATAGCGACAACATACAAAAAGACCAGTTTCTTAACGAACTCATCGCTATTGTTCGCAAGAGTAAAGGGCCTAACATTGTGGCGTTAGCAAGTGATCGTAATGCAGAACTCGGAAAACTTGGTGCATCGGAAGCTTGTTTGAGTGGCCACCGTGCCTTGTCTGCCCAGCGAACAGAATACGGGAACAGGCCTCTCCAGTTTTGTACAGACTACCGTTTATTCCTGACTAGCACGAATTTCCCACACAGTTCGTGTCGTACAACGACACGGTGCCCTAACCAGATAGATCGACTTTTTCGCAGTAAGTTACCGCTTCCGCGGTTCCGCCCAAGTCAGTCGATCGTATTTATCCAAGTACCTTAAAACCGGTCATTCATTAGTTTTAGTGCAATTTTTGCTGTAGCTCAATGATCATCGACGAAAACCTCAAACCCGATTGGCCGCAGAACATCTGTCTGATCCTGTTGTTTGCAAAGTTATGAACAGAAACTATCAAACGAAATAACAGCTCCGACAAGAATCCATGCGATTGAACAGTAGGATCAAATCAAGCAGGCGATGCACTTAGCAGCAAGTCCGCAAGTGGTCCTAAATCCAATGTCTATCAGATACACTGAATCTCGCAAGAATCGCTGACCCAAGTGAAGCAAAAACGTCAGATCCCTAACTGTGTGAAGAGGATTAAGATGCGGCATCTACAGCGTCAAACAACGAAAAGATTAGGACGGATCGCGGAAATTGGTGGGCTAAGGTCGCCAAGGTAACGAAAGCAACAACTGTTTTAGGCAACAGCTCATACGCGATGTTGATGGGTGGAGAAGTTCGGTTAGTGAAACTGGGGAGCCCATTCATGACATACATCAAAGACTGGACCGCTGTGAGAAAAATTCAGAGAGCAGATTAAATGGTCTTGGGCTAATGTACTTAGCCCGATGACTGTAAGTGCGAATCCTTAAGAGGGGTCTCGCGATCCCCAAAGAAAGCGAAAGTAGAGTCCAATATACTACTGCTCAAGAGGGAGAAAATGACTGGTGTAGCAGAACTCCCACTACTTCTTCCGAATTGGGTGGAAAAGCCACGAAAAAAAAACGCCTCAATTGTTTCGTGATATTTGGGACGAGGAACGTATTCCGCTTTCGTACGGTGGATTGTATCTGTCTTCATGGAGGACATACAAAGTGACTGTAGCAAACATCGTGGGATTGCTTTAACTCCGATAATCACTAAAACCTTAGTTTCGATGGCGCTGCTCCGTTTGACATCGACTCACGAGGGCAATATCCGCGAACGGTAGGGTGGATTCTTTTCAGGCCGAGGTTCCGTCAACCGTAATTTCACTCTTTCGCAGTTGTTCAAAACGCGTCACATTAACATTTAACGCTGCCCTACGATCGTTGATCTTCGCGACCTTAAATGCATCTTCAATTAAGGCGACCGGACAGAGCTGTTCAGTGCTTTCCCCCGAAAATATATGCCAGTGAAGTTCAGGGACCTGTTGCCATCATTGTACTTGCATACATGGGGTCGCCTGAGGGTATATGGTGAACCACCAAGTTCATTCGAAACGACTAGCAAATTTCGGCAAGGGCGTTCGATCTCTCCATTCCTGTTCACTTCCGTCATCGACGAGGTAATGGTGGATGCTTTACGAGGTCTGCAGGATCTAACCGTCCAGCTGTCACACAGCCGGAAGCCGTGATCTAGATTGCGCAAACGACGTCGAGTGCCTGTTGGAATCTGCATATCATGCGCAACGTGCACTAGGCAGACTCGCCTGCGCTATAGCACCACTCCCAGTGTGTTTTGCACCATCAAAGTGTAAAGTGTTGTTACGGCTCTGGACGAAAGTAGTTCTGAATTTGATGCTGGATGGAGAGAAACTAACGATTGTCGAGCGTTTTAGAAGATGACGTGGTAGTCTAGTGAGAAAATGTACAGCCATGCGCAGCACGTGAAAAAAGAGTACGAAAAGGTAAACGATGGACAGGCGATGCGTGTCCAAGCCAGCGAAGGCAACGTAGAGCAGTTATCTCAGTCCGAGGACGACTGTCTGCATCCTACACACGACGACGAACCTCGTCATTGCTCACTCGATGCTCCTACTGGACACGGGCAACAATTCGAAGACGCAGGGGGTCAGAGACGGAAAGTCGCCGGGCGTCCTCAACGTGGATAAGCCAAGACTCGCAACCATGAAGAAGAACATTACCAACTGTGACAATGCACACCCCTCCCTTGGGGAAGAGTCGGGTATGATGGCGGAACCGCAAGAATCGTATGTTCACGAAAGCTACTCTGGCTTTCGCAATTCGTGATGCGACCTACCACTCAACTTCGCCAGGTGCGATCAGGCTCCGGAGATACTTGAAGCTAATAATTACTTCTAACCGATCACGTCAAAGGGTGAGTGCAGGTACAGGCTCCTACCAATCTCGAAAAAGTACCTTACATTTTGAAGGTGCAAGGCACCTACCGTAGCTAGATACCTTAATCGCCAATCTTCCCAACGCGCGTTGAATTTTCTGTGCATCGTCACTCAACAAGGTGATAGTATCGGCACATTCTAAATGTGAGATTGTATTCCTTGGGAGAAGTGCAACCCAGCCGTCTAAAAAAACCAGAAAAAGATGTCTGTAGAAAATCCCATATAACAAAGTCGAGAAGAAAGGGAGATACGGGGCATCCCTGTCAGACTACATTGAAGGCGAAAGCTGTCTACAAGCCCTAACCCGATCTGAAGTATGATGATACAACTGTTTGAGGACCGACATACCTCTAAGGTAATTCATTTCTTAATGAACAGTGTCATACTGCAGACCTATCAACATAGTCAAAGACTGCGCTAATGTCAAAGAACACAAGGACCATTGGCATTTAAAAAGAAAAAGGATGCTGTAACACCTGTCGGAAGACGAAGATTAGATCGAGGGTTTCAGGATCAGTGTGAAACCCAGCCTGTTCCTCGCGAATTAGCACCTTACGCGTGGTGTAAAACCTACAAAGAATGACGGAAAAAGCAGCTTGGATGCTGCTGCGATTAAACTAATACACCTGCAGTTAGCACAGCCACCGCGCAAACCCTTTTCGAATATGGGGCCAAAGACCTAATCCCTCCAAGAGAAGACTTTCTCGGAGTACCAGACCTTCGAGAACACAACTTGACGTTTCCTGAACAGATCCATTCCCCCATCTTAAAATACAGCTGGGAGAAGTCCACCAGGGCCAAACGCTTTACGACATCCTAAGGTTTGGATTTCTGTGAGAATCTCTGCCTCAGCAGGCGGATCTAGTCTAACAGGAAACCGGACGCCTGTCGAAATAACCGCAGGAGGAGATTAAACTGATGGCCAACTAAATTGCGCCCAGATTACAACAGAGCACTGCCAGTTGTAGACAGGCGAATCGTCAGCCTCACGTATCATTTCGCTCACACCCAAAGCTTTCTTATCAGTAACTCGGATGAGGTGAAAAAGCTGGTGGGAATGTCCCCCAGCGGCAGCATGTTCCATCTCCAAAACCCACTCCGACCAACAGGTCTCGCGACCAATAAACAAGTCTGCATTGAGTTCACGTCTCGTTACAAGCCGTGTCCCACTCTGCTGACTACTAGTACGGATGGAATGGCGTGCGTCAAGAAGGCGCAAAGACTCGGCAGAAGTGTGGGGCGTCAAACCGAGATGGGTGAAGCCACAGTAAACTAAGCTAACAGAAAGAAAGGCATTCTTGATAGGCTACCAGTGCTCATCGGTGTTTCAAGGTCGGAGAAATCCAAGCTATTCAGCCAACGCGCTTCGAAAGATTGATAGACGAGTTGGATCAGATGGCTCGTTGCAATCATACGGTTCGTTTTGAGATCCCACAAAAGCGTACAGGTAGCTTGCCGCATGTTAACATGTGATCAGAATGAAAGGAAATGCTCCAATACAACCGTCAACCTTATAGACAGCCCCACCATTAATAGCTAATAGCGAAGTGGTTGATTCGGGCCCATCGCCGACTCGTAGAGAGCAGACGCCAAGTGACGGATCGGCGGTTAGAAAGTATGAAGCTCGTGGTGGCGAGAATCAACTGATGGTCTGAACACAAAGCCAACAACCATTCCCCGTTTTCAGAATGACACGAATCGAGACCGAAGGAGCCTCCTAGATGCGCCTTATTCGAGAACAGCCGACCTACTCTAGCATCCATGCCCCCTGCCAAAATCTCAATGTCACCCGCCTTGCCGTAAGGATTTTGATAAAAAGTGCCCTTGACTGCATCTGACCTGCAATCTGTTGATACGTACGCTAAGACGACAAACAAATTGCACCTATCAGAGCGATGACGGTTTATTTTGAACGAACCTCTAAGTCTCACTGCGCATATCCAGCTGCTGGCTCGGATCTATTCAAGTAGTGGAGCGTCAGCCATCTCCTTGGGAGCCACACCAACGCCAGCAAAATCAGAAGCCACAGCCTCAAGGTCCCCAAAAAGGCTCTAATGAAACTTGACAGAAAGACTAGATGGGGATGTCAGTCGGATAACAGAGCCGGTGTCCTGAATGCCAGTCTCCTTAATGAAACACTTTAATGGCTAGAGTCTACAGTGCACGAGCCAAATACCCCTGTTGACTTATACACCTCATTGTTCACACATTGAATGTAGCTAGTTTGAAAGTCCATCGAGAGCGAAGAAGTACATCATCCAGCGGAAACAGATTCGGTGAGATTTCGATACCATCTGAGAGAAAACAAGAGAGAACAGCAACATGACTCATTTTAGTGACGCTATCATTACCATGGACGACTGCAGAACCCGAAGAATGTGAGGGATTCACATGGAAGGGTGAGTAACGCGGATCAATAGTGGAACAAACGGTCGTGTACGGTGGAAGGTGGCTTTCTTTAATTCGTGCTGGGTGACAAACATCCACACAGTGAGCATTCATATTCCTAGTTGTATGCGTTGCGGTCTGCTGTACTACTCGGCAACCAATCCATAGTAGGCCTTTTTATTCGAGGATGCATCTCTAGCATTTGAGCAGCCAAGCGCTTTCTGCGAGGAAGCTGAGTCCTTCCAGACCAGATGGTGCTCAGGTGATTGGTTCATAGACCTTTTATGGAAACCCTTGTCGGGTCATTAGAACACAACAAGGAACAATGGCCTTGTTGTTTGGCGGGTCACAATCGCCGGTGTCACCAAGGGGCTCATTTAGTATTTTTTTTAAGGAAAACGCTTCCAAAGGCCAAAACCCACCAAGCGATCAGCAATGTCAACGTTCGTCCGTGGCCGCTTATTCGGTGGGATTTAACCTACCTATTCACGATGAACCACATGGATGGTGGCCGTTACATTATCCTCAAATCACGGATCCGATCAGTAGCATGAAGCTTGCTACTGAGTATACACAGCGTGATTTAGACAAACTCTCGAGCGTCGTATATCCACTCCCATTGTGCTTTGCACTTTCAAAGTGTAAAGTGCCGTTACAACACTGGACTACAGTATTCTCCGAACTTGATGGTCGATGGAGACGAAATAAGGATTACCGATCATATCACTTAGTTTGGCGACTGCGTGTTAAACGATGATGGCTCGGCAGTAGAGGCAAACACGTACACATCCTAGGCATAAGCTGCATACGCCGGAACGAAGAACTTGTGGCATCGGCCTGATATTTCACTGAAGTTGAAAGGTTGCGTGTGTTGTACCGTAATATGTTCATCTCTGCTATATGGTTGCGAGACATGGAGATTGTGTGCCGAAGAATTTCCTCAGTTTGAGGTATTTGATCACCGATGATCAGGATTGGATGGAGTGACGTGTGAATAATGTACCGGTTATGAATGTGCTATTAGATGTTCGTTATGAGAACATTATCTCAGTCGATAAAGTTTTGTAGGTTTCGGTGTTTGAGTCACGAGTTGCGTATGGCGAACACTCGTCTACCATACAGTTTCTCATCTTTCGTTGTAGCCGACAAGTGGAAGAAGCCATGTAGAGGTCAGCAGATGAAGTGGCAACGTGGAATGAGAAAATGTACACCGAACTTAGGTAAAGTAGATGTCTCACGTCTCCGTGGTTGCAGTCCGAAAGATCCCTCAACTAGTTGGCCAGAGACACTGAAGGATATGGCATTGAACCGCGAACAGTGGTAATCGTGTTGTCGTTGTTTATCGAATCAGAATGAGGACATCAGCGTCCGTACAGGTGAACTGTATTCGTTGTGTTGCATACTACGGCATTCTTTTCTTTTCCCGCGCATATGGATTTATTCCCTATTCTCCTTGCCCATTCACTCCTTCTATACGAACGTGTAACTGTGGGGAAAACGAAGAGGGTGTGTGAAGAATGTCTTGCCGTTTAACGCTAAACAATGATGATGATGATGACGATGCATCGAAAGGCACGATAATGTCTGCCGCCTCAGTGATAACAACCAATTCAGGTTTAGACAGGTTTTAAACCCTCCCAAAGCAAGGAACATTTTCATTAGAAACAAGAAAATATTTCTGCCAAATTCCAATGTAAACTATTCAGTCAACTAATAACTTTCAGCACTTGAAACTAATAACCCTGGCTCAAGGTACTGTTGACGTGCCGTTCGTCAACGTGTAAGATTCGTGGCCCCGACAAAACGTTCGAATTTTGTAAGGGAAGAATATGCAACCAAGGTTTGCGGTGTTTCGTCATTCCGTTGTAAGACCTGGTGTTTCCGTCATCATGATGCTTGTAATTCAATAGGGACGATTCAAACCCATGGCCGGAATCTCAAAGGAAAAGCAATTTGGACATTGTGAAGTCTGTGATCTTTTTGGGCGCTGATGGCTATCTCCTGGCAGGATTAATCATCATAAATAGCTCCCAACGACCCGGAAATATTTTCACGTACCTAAAAATTGTCTATTTTCCCGTGCGTCTCTTGGATATGCCCAGGACAAGACAAGGAAGTAACGCGACCGTTGACAGAACTTGAAAAAAGTAAGAAGAACCTTTTTATTGTGAATGATATAATATTAATAACACAGCGTTGTTGGTAGATGTAATGCGCCAACGTTTTTTTTGATTGTACAACTTGCCTTGAGAAAGACTACCCACGGTAGTCGAAACGTTGGCGCATTACATCTACCAACAACGCTGTGTTATTAATATTATATCATTCACAATAAAAAGATTCTTCTTAATTTCGAAACTTCCAGCAGGCGCACTTCCACCAATCAAAGTTTACGTTGAACTCCTTTATTTAACCCATTTCATGGAGTGAATATTTTCATTTATTTTCTCCAGTGCATCGACCGCAGCAAACTTGGTACATTAGGAAAGATATTCCGAATATCTCGCAATGCAGGCCCTAACGAACTGTCTCAAAATGACAGGTTCTATTTTGAACAGATCGTGCACTGCACCTTCACTTTCCATTGCTCGTTCGGTATTGCCACTGGTTAGCAGTCGTTTTCGCGAAGACCGAGTGGGAAGACATAACATGTCGAATGCCAATTGCTGAACTAATGCTTCATACGTTTGCTTCCACTGGTCACAATATAGAAATTTGTTAATCGAATCAGAAACGTTGACAGCGCTACTGTAATTCCCGAAGGCAACGGCACTCATGCTGCCAATGCACGAGGGAAGACGAAATTCTGAATCGGTTATTTCTTCCCACGCATTACGGGCTCTGCTATTTAAAATCGATAATTGGGTCACGTAGCGGCCCTCTCGACTGACTACACTCAATTAAGTTTAGCATTGAGCGCTCAGATGAGAGAGCTAATGCAGTGAAGTTGTGCCATTAGGCTGTTTCAGTCGTCAGTAAACTTTTTCACCGCCGGGTTTTAGAAACATAAAAGGCTAAGTGCAGCGGCTGGGAAACGTGCCGGGCGCAGCGCTATATCATAAGCTTGATAGGTTTAAACACNGGTAGATGTAATGCGCCAACGTTTTTTTTGATTGTACAACTTGCCTTGAGAAAGACTACCCACGGTAGTCGAAACGTTGGCGCATTACATCTACCAACAACGCTGTGTTATTAATATTATATCATTCACAATAAAAAACCAATACATGGCGCATCGATTTTTCGATACACTTCTTACGTCGTTTGGTCCGGATATTTACAAACTGGTTACCAGTCGAATTGCTCTGGGAAAAAAGCTTGCTAAGAAGAACCTTGTTTCGCATTCAGCTTTAATAAGTGCTTCGTGTCTTGGAAGAGACCGAAAATATTTTCAAAATTAATGAGACTGAAAATATCGTTACAGAAACAAACAGATATATCACAAAGTTGAAATCAGAGTGCAATTTAGAAGAAAGTAAATTAACGAAGCCAATGTCATTGGGACTGTATATGCACTCAAAGAAAATAAATGGACACAATGCTGAGGATTCAACGGCAAAATGTAAAAGCGACAAACTTACTTTCGTGAACCATGTCCTCGTGTTTCCGCAAGTATTTCAAACGCGAAAAGGACATATCACAAATTTTGCACACGTACTGTCGTCTACCTGTAACATGAAGATGACGATGTTCTCGTTCTCAATGATTCGTACTCATGCCATTACATCACTATATATCTTGACAAAAAATTTCACTATAGGAAGGATTGGATTAGTCAGATACACATATGGGTGGGGAAGGGATTTGTGGTGTTACAGGCATAACCTGAATACACAAGAATGTGTTGTTAATTACATAAAAATGGAGTTCCTCTGAGGCCTATTCTCGACATGTGCAATTCGCCGTACCATGCCGTGGCAAAATGGCTGGCTAGGTTACCGGAACCTGTTAGACAGAAGGTAGCAAAACAGTCTCAAAGACACATTTGAGCTTATCGATTCCGTAAAAGAACTAAATATGAAGGGACGAAGAATGCTTTCTTTAGACGTCACCGTCCTTTTTACCAACGTTCCGATTACGGAGACAATCAAATACCTCTGTGACTACATCGAGAACAATGGCTTAGCGACAAGTCTTCCGATAGCAGACTTGAAACAACTACTGTTTCGTTGTACCTACAACATCTAGTTCAAGGTCAACAATTAAATTTACCACCAAAAGGACGACGTAGCAGTGAGTTTCTACTCGGTCCATTACTAGCTAACATTTTCGTGGCAAAGCTGGAAAGTGGGCCACTTGAGTCGTCAATACAATCGCTCTACTTATACAAGCGTTATGTGTATGACATCTTCTGTGTACTCAACCCCTCGACAAAACTAAACAACTGTTGAATGTGTTCAACTCGGCTCATACAAATGTGAGATTCACAACAGAGATGGAGCTGAACAGTGAAATAGCTTTCTTAGATGTACGACTAAGTCGTCGAGAAGACGACTCAATTCGGCGACCAGTACACAGGAAAGCCACATGGAATGGACAATGCATCAACTTCCACAGCTTTGTACCTCTTAATGTGAAGAGGAACTTAATTGGATGTCTGATTGCCAGGACAAAAAGAATATGCACAGAAGATACTCTTGAAGCTGAACTGCAGACGCTCAGAAGAGTATTCGCTGAAAATGGTTTCCCAATTAGATTAATCGACTAGATGTTGGAGACAGAACAGGAAGTTCCTAGGAGGGTGACTGTGGAGAGAAAGCCAGTATACATGTCTCTGCCATTTAAAGGTGACACGCTAGCAGAGATAGCACGACGAAGACCGACTAGCGCTATCAATAAGACATTCTACGCAGCCACGCTTCGTACCATGTTCAAATCCCACCCCGTAGTGTCATTATGGTTGAAAGACAAAGTCCCTGATTCTGCAGCCTCGTTTTGTACCTATTCCTTCATATGTTCCTGTGGGACAATGTAGATCGGCCGCACGACCAGGCGCTTGTCTGAACGCATCCGTGAGAACCACCCGGCATGGTTAGGCACTGGAACAATTAAGTCACTTAATAGCGCATTGGTTTCACATCTAGCACAGACTAACCACACCGTGAATGCGACGCAAGCTTTCCGGACCCTGTATAAGGTCAGAGGTCAACAATCCAGGTGGGCAAAGTGTCGCCTCTTGAGCACTGCGGAAGCTGTCGCAATCCGTCTTCACAGTCCTCCACTTTGTTCTCAAAAACAATTTGTGGTTGCGCTTCGACTCCCCTGGACCACCCTCCGTCCTAATGCAAACCCTAGACAACAAAACAATTAACAATTAACAATTAACATCATTATCATTATCATCGTTCAGTCCCAAACAGCATGGCAAGCCTCACTGACCGCCGCCTTTTCCCCGAAGTTACATGTTTCTATAAAGTGAGTGAACATCCAAAGGGAACAGGGAGTCGACCTATACAGGCGGGGAAAGATAAGACGCTGATGCAGCCAACACACGGAACATAGTCTAACTGTACAAACGTACGTTTTCAATCATTCTGATTCGATAGAAAATGACAACACGATCACCACCGTTCGCAGTTCCCTGCCATATCCTTCAGTGTCTCCAGTCAGCTAGTCGACGGGTCTTTTGGACCCCAACCATGAGGACGTGAGACACCTAACTTACCCAAGTTCGCTGTACATTTTCTCATCCCACGTTGCCACGTCATCTGTTGGCCTCCACATGGCCTCCTCCACTCCGTGGGAGGAACACAAAATAGGGAGCGATATGGTAGACGAGTGTTCGACATACGCAACACGTGACCCAACCAGCGTAGTCTACTAGATTTCATAAGCTGGAACAGGATATTCTCAGAATTGACACCAAATGCTAGATACCTGACCTCCACATTACTCACCCGGTCACTCCATCCAATCCTAGCCATATATGTAGATTTAGGTAGTCGAAAACTTTCGGCCGACGAACATGTCTCGCACGCATACTCCATGTCTCGCAACCGTACAAACAGAACTGAGTGTACTGTGGCACCGTACACACAACTTTCAGCTTCAGTGAAATATCAGGCCGACGCCACAAGTGCTTCAGTCCAGCATAAGCTGCTCGAGCCTTCGATATACGCGTGTTTACGCCCACTGTCGAGCTACCATCGTTCGACACAGAGCTACCAAGGTAGGTGAAACGGTCCACAATCGTTATTTCGTCTCTATCCCTCCAAACCAGTATCAGGTTCTGTACTACTGTCGTCCAATCTTGCAACAGCACTTTGCAATTTGTAGGTGCAAAGCTCATGCCAAACCGAGCAACAGACTTTGAGAGTTTATCTAGTGCGCGTTGTGCATGGTCCGTGGATTCGAACAGCCACACGACGTCATCTGCGTAATTTAAGTCGCACAGGTTCCCTCCAGATCCGGTTCGTTGTACAATGAATCGATTTCTTTTGAATATTTGTTCTTTAAAATCACCATCTAATCAGCCGTGCAGCTCCCGTGAATGAGAAAATAATCAGGCAGCATATTTTTTCCGGTGCAACAGTCGATCTTTGTCACCCGATTCTAGTTCATTCAAACCAAATCGAACTTCCAGTATTTTGTGCCAAATACACCGTTAAAGTGCCACATCCTCGTACAAGTTTAGTAAAGACACTAGCTCTGTAACATGTGGGTGTTCCGGTTTGATCATAGTTTCTAGATGTGTCCGTTATCGTTCGTGTAGGGAATAGGGTGGCTTTCTTTCAGTCTGACGTAACTCGGGTAAAGGTACACATGGGTGGAAAGAATGCTTCATATAAAATCACACCGGGACCTGAATCTAGACTCAACACAAAATATGGTTCGTGTCGTCGGATGATGATTAAAGGAGGTTTCTAACAAGTGGATACTGACTTCGAAATTCTTTAAGTATGCAGTAAAAGCAATTTTTATCATGGAGAACCTGGATATAACATTGAAATGACTAAAAGTTGCTGTACGACAATGGCGGGCTAATCGATTGCCACGGTTCACTGTCGCTGGATTCCGAGGACGACAAGCACCAAATTGTTGTGAATTAATCTCACCTTGTTCTTCCCAACGAGCTCGTGATAAGTCATGGTTTAGGTGTACGTAGGTGGTTCATATGGGGTTTTCACTAAGTTTCTAACCTACTTGTTCACCAGATAACTGCGAAGCATGGGGCGTATTATCTAAAAGACTCGCCAGTTCTCACTGAATAAAAATCAATACCAATTTAATAATTTGCCTCCCTATGCTGCTGCCTATTGGAACGAAAATTGCTCAAACGACGCTTGTTGCATGTGTTTTGGGAGTACATATTTGTGTATACTGAACAATTGAAAAGCAGACAATTCCCTCCTGTGAGGCAACTATTCCACGGAACTCTTTCGAAGGTCGACAATCAGTCCATCAGCCGAAACTTGTGATGGAGCTGGTGTACAGGCAATACTCGAGAAGTGGCAAATTTGTCATAGCTACGAGTTTCCAATCGGATATTCAAACAGTAGGTCGATAGAGCAACAATCATGAACGTACCTTCGTGCACAGCTGACGTGTGAATCAGCTGGGTCGCCTTCTCTGCGAACGCTCTCCCGCACACGTTACACACATGTGGTCGTTTCTCTAAAATCCCGTAGTAACACATAGTCAAAACAAAACAACACAACGGGTAATGATGATGGTGAATAGAGGACGAGGAACTACTGAAAATTCCAAATTAGGGTGTGTGGCCGGGTGATGCTGATGTGAGTTACCCTAATCTGAGATGCTTTGGAATGCGCCGTTAGTGGAAAACTCATCAGAACACCTCTTGGCATTTCTTCGAAAAACTTTGTTTGTGTTTTGTGATTTTCCGTGCATATTTTCATTGACTTGAAATCATTCAAATTCTCATTTGGGCGTGATTTTGTTCAATAAAATCGTTTACATTTTTGGCTTTATTAATAAACGAAATGAGAGATAAAAGAAATTCTATTGTTCATCTTCGCTCGGATCTCAATGACCAATTTTATGTATACAGTAGACTGGACTCTAGATCATATTGACGTCGCATAAGTAATGGAGCGGCCTACCATTTCTCCTGATTCAAATCGAATGACAGGAACTGGATGAGACCATATGCGGGAGACCCAACTGAAATTCTCCATCTAGTAAACTGATTAGGGATTCCAGATATTTTTGCCATGTCATGAAACGACCACCTCAACCTATCTTACGATGAACAACTGTCGCGTAGAGCCACGTTCATCGAACAAGTCGATTTTAGTGAGATGTGTATAACATGACTCAAACACGGTAGCTTACGCGGAATCAGTGCATCCTTTGGTTACCGAGTCTAAATTGCTTATATGTTGAATCTAGCCCCAGCATTGACGGTGAAATTCCGCTACGATATGAGAAAGACAACGCTAAGAATTTGTTGCTTTAAATGCGACAATTTGTGCACAATTTCCGCCGCAACGGTCACGGTTATGAGCGGTGTGAGGCAACCAACAGAGCTGTCCAGCACTCCAGGTTTTACGACCAAAGGTTCGGGGTGAGAATCTGTGAGACAGACCTCAATTTGACTTGGGCAGCCGGTTAACGTGAAGCATAGTCTAAAAGAGCCATGAATTACGATGGGCATTCGAGTGAGCTAATGCCAACAGTGAATTCGTTTGACGTGCACGCGAGCGCTAAATAATATTATCTCGGTTTACAAAGTTCGGGGACCGCAAAGCATGGTGTTTACCTCGTGAACGTTTCATCCCCAAATGAGTGGACATGGTCGGTGCACTGACGAAACAACCTGAATGGCCACGAGCAAATTAGCAGCCTTGGGATGTGCAAACAAATCATCCATCTACTTGATTGCATTTGGACGTCGGCCAATCATTTACACAGCCATCATCACCGTTTTCTACTGTGTCCGCAGTCATTTTTGAGCTCCTGAAATTTCGAGGTACTCATCAAAATAATCGAACTGCGAACTAGCGCATCGTTACCATTTCTGACTAACCTAGATATTTGACCAGTGAGTACGTAACGAGCTGGTTACACTCTACCACTTTAATTCTAAGTGTCTACGTGCCGCATGTTGTTAGTTACTTGCACGGGTTATCGTTTTTTTAGCACATTGCAGATCAGAACACTTGCAATCTCTCGCGGGAGAAATGAACCCATGTTAGTCACATTTAACAACCTGGAGTAATGAAAAGTTTCTCCTAATAATTACTTGAACATTGTGCTACGGATGAACCCGCCAATCGATCCGATTGACTGAAAGCTCTGCATCATTTGACGGGTACGTACAACTGCTTGCAAAATACGTGATATTACCAACAAGACCTGTGAAATAAAAATGAGAGCCAAAAAACTTACTTTCGTGAACCGTACACTCGTGCCTACGCAAATTTTTTGTAAAAGCAAAATTCGAACCACAAATCTTGCATACGAACGGTCGTTTTCCTGAAACCAGAAATGGGAGAAATCAAGGGTTATTTCGCGAAAATCTAGGACAGATGGCTTCGAAAAATAGTGATTTCAAACGGACGAACCAGATTAGTTATACGGCGAAAAAAACGTCTCTTGACTATTCGTCGCGTGCCATCCAAAAAGAAATATGTCCTATTTCAATCCAAATATCGTCAACTTCGTCACCCTATCCTAAGTCGACTGATTCAGTTTCAAATATTTGTAGTTAAATCGATCGTCCAGGAGTTTGGGCCAAACAAACCCCCGAGCAACTGTGTAACACTACAAAAAGCATTGACATGAACGAGATTGCTGCAACAACAGGAGCAGCAACAAAAAACCACATTGCCCGACCTTTTTTGACACGCTCGCCATCATCGGCAATAATAATTTCACCATTACAAATGTAATCACACAAGGTCAACTGGATGGAATTTCTGTGAGAAACCACATTAACTGCGAGGGTAAAATTCCAGGCAAATTCAAAAGCGGATAATCCGGAAAACGAGGAGGAATAGTGACAAGAAAAACATCCCGTGGGAATTTGGACGTATCTAACAGAATGGATTTATTGGGAATCATAACAGCACACCACCCAACCCAATGGGGATAACTGACAGCATAGAAGTCAAGCTTCAAGAGAACCTGATATACGAAGGTAGATGCCTTAAATCCCTACTAAGTTGGCCGTAATCAATGAAGATATGGCATAAATTGTGAACAAAAGTTACAAACAATCAACTACTTATAACGACATGTAATCTACGGAAGTGAATAGCGGCTGTACTGCACAATTCCGCAAGATATTCCAGCCAAAGAAAAATAATACATCAAAGACATCCACGTCTGAATTAGAACACACCTATTTTCTGCACTAATTTGATTTTGCCTAAAGGGGATAAATTGGGTAAGCGAGTTAATCTCTAGTCCAGACACGATATCACTTTCAGAACCACACAC
The DNA here is from genome assembly GCA_008360955.1 of Fasciolopsis buskii. Lineage (NCBI taxonomy): Eukaryota > Metazoa > Platyhelminthes > Trematoda > Plagiorchiida > Fasciolidae > Fasciolopsis > Fasciolopsis buskii. Next base: position 80,498 of record LUCM01008884.1, on the reverse strand, counting down.
AGTTTTGAAAACTCACTACGATGTTCCAATCCAATAGGTAGGGAACCGGATTTGGCACTCACAAAACCACAACACTTTCCTGCTCAGAAAAGTGCACCGCCATGACCACCGATTTGTTCGTGTTTTCCGACGAATTCATTCCCAACTTCCGCGAATATACTATTCATACTATTAGTTCCCACATTTTTATTCAACCTATCTCCTCTGCCTCCAACCTAATCTGTTTGCCCCTTCTGCCTACCCATAGTATCTCCATTGATAACACGCCCGATACTCGCAACGGTTTATTGTCAAGTAGTGTAGTAGGTGGTTTTCAGTCTGTTAGCTCACATTTTCTCAAGCCTCGTCAGCCTCTGCATCTGGGTTCCTTCAATGTGCGCACTTTAATGCAGGCTGGCCAACAGGCGTGTTTGGCTCTGACAGTAGACTCACTTCCGATTGACGTCCGGCGCATGAGTGAAACACAAATTCAGGATTCGAGTAGAGTAATTCAACTAACTGCGCCAAATGTCTCGTCAAGGTATTTCCTGCACACTTCAAGAGACGAAGCAGCTCAAACTGTGGGTCAACGCGATGTAGGAAAAGTCTTAAGTGAGAAGGCTAAAGCACTCCCTCTAGACTGAATCCCAGTCAACAGTCGATTATGCGCTGTGCGACTGCAGGGATCAGTCGGCGTTCGGAAGAATAGTAATGTTAAGCGCCGTTTATTTGTTATCTCAGCATACGCTCCCACAGACTGCAGCACTGACACGGAGAAAGACGAGTTTTACGATAAACTCGTCAACCTTGTTCGAAGGAGCAAAAGCTCTCACATTGTAGTGGTGCCACATGATTTTAGTACACAAGTCGGAAAATTGAGTTCATCGAAAGCCTGTTTAGGTAGGCCGTGCGCAATGCCTACTCAGCAAACAGATAATGTGGAAAGTATTCTCCAATTGTGTAAGGACAATAACTGACTTCTATCTAGTACGAATTTCCGACACAGTTCGTCGCACTCGGCGAAATGGCGCTCAAATTCGACGGGTAGTCTGAGTCAGATTGACCACACCGCAGTTAGTTACCGTTGGCATGGTTCTGTCCAAAACTGTAGATCGTACTGGACCACGTACGTCGAATTGGACCATGCGTTAGTTTTAATGCGGTTTGCTACAGCTCAACGGCCATCGACGCAGGCCAAAAACCCGACTGCCGTTCGAATGTCTGTCTGATTCGACTGTTGGAAGCAGATAAAAACAAAAACTATCCGACGAACTAAGAACCTCGGAGAGCGGTAATATAAGCGAGCGGTAGGACGAAATCTGGCGGGCTATGCATTTGGCAGCAGATTTCGCCTGTGGCTCTAGAACTAGCGTTCATCAAAGACACTGGATCTCGCAAGGGTAACTGCGTCTAATGGAGCAAAAACGCCAGCTGCCTAAAACTGCAAGGAAATGGGTAAAATGCGCCAACAGTTGCAGCATCGGTTGACGATAAGCCTCAAGAAGGACCATGAAAAATCGCTGGGTTAAGGTAGCTGGGAAGGTAGAAGTAGCGGTCACTTCAGGTAACGGTCAAAGACTGTTCAGTCTTATACACGACACCGGTGGGCAGCGAACGCTGGTTATTGAAGTTGTGTGCGATAGGAATAAAGAGATCATTCATGGCAAACAACAAACGCCGACCGTTGAGCAGTGCCAACCGAATGCAAGGCATTCTTGATGGGCTACCAGTGCTCATCGGTATTTCAAGGTCGGAGAAATCCAAGCTATTCAGCCAACGCGCTTCGAAAGATTGATAGACGAGTTGGATCAGATGGCTCGTTGCAATCTAATCGAAATCATACGGTTCGTTTTGAGATCCCACAAAAGCGTACAGGTAGCTTGCCGCATGCTAACACGTGATCAGAATGAAAGGAAATGCTCCAGTACAACCGTCAACCTTGTAGACAGCCCCACCATTAATAGCTAATAGCGAAGTGGTTGATTCGGGCCCATCGCCGACTCGTAGAGAGCAGACGCCAGGTGACGGATCGGCAGTTAGAAAGTATGAAGCTCGTGGTGGCGAGAATCAACTGATGGTCTGAACACAAAGCCAACAACCATTCCCCGTTTTCAGAATGACACGAATCGAGACCGAAGGAGCCTCCTAGATGCGCCTTATTCGAGAACAGCCGACCTACTCTAGCATCCATGCCCCCTGCCAAAATCTCAATGTCACCTGCCTTGCCGTAAGGATTTTGATAAAAAGTGCCCTTGACTGCATCTGACCTGCAATCTGTTGATACGTACGCTAAGACGACAAACAAATTGCACCTATCAGAGCGATGACGGTTTATTTTGAACGAACCTCTAAGTCTCACTGCGCATATCCAGCTGCTGGCTCGGATCTATTCAAGTAGTGGAGCGTCAGCCATCTCCTTGGGAGCCACACCAACGCCAGCAAAATCAGAAGCCACAGCCTCAAGGTCCCCAAAAAGGCTCTAATGAAACTTGACAGAAAGACTAGATGGGGATGTCAGTCGGATAACAGAGCCGGTGTCCTGAATGCCAGTCTCCTTAATGAAACACTTTAATGGCTAGAGTCTACAGTGCACGAGCCAAATACCCCTGTTGACTTATACACCTCATTGTTCACACATTGAATGTAGCTAGTTTGAAAGTCCATCGAGAGCGAAGAAGTACATCATCCAGCGGAAACAGATTCGGTGAGATTTCGATACCATCTGAGAGAAAACAAGAGAGAACAGCAACATGACTCATTTTAGTGACGCTATCATTACCATGGACGACTGCAGAACCCGAAGAATGTGAGGGATTCACATGGAAGGGTGAGTAACGCGGATCAATAGTGGAACAAACGGTCGTGTACGGTGGAAGGTGGCTTTCTTTAATTCGTGCTGGGTGACAAACATCCACACAGTGAGCATTCATATTCCTAGTTGTATGCGTTGCGGTCTGCTGTACTACTCGGCAACCAATCCATAGTAGGCCTTTTTATTCGAGGATGCATCTCTAGCATTTGAGCAGCCAAGCGCTTTCTGCGAGGAAGCTGAGTCCTTCCAGACCAGATGGTGCTCAGGTGATCGGTTCATAGGCCTTTTCTAGAAACCCTTGTCGGGTCATTAGAACACAACAAGGAACAATGGCCTTGTTGTTTGGCGGGTCACAATCGCCGGTGTCACCAGGGGGCTCATTTAGTATTTTTTTTAAGGAAAACGCTTCCAAAGGCCAAAACCCACCAAGCGATCAGCAATGTCAACGTTCGTCCGTGGCCGCTTATTCGGTGGGATTTAACCTACCTATTCACGATGAACCACATGGATGGTGGCCGTTACATTATCCTCAAATCACGGATCCGATCAGTAGCATGAAGCTTGCTACTGAGTATACACAGCGTGATTTAGACAAACTCTCGAGCGTCGTATATCCACTCCCATTGTGCTTTGCACTTTCAAAGTGTAAAGTGCCGTTACAACACTGGACTACAGTATTCTCCGAACTTGATAGTCGATGGAGACGAAATAAGGATTACCGATCATATCACTTAGTTTGGCGACTGCGTGTTAAACGATGATGGCTCGGCAGTAGAGGCAAACACGTACACATCCTAGGCATAAGCTGCATACGCCGGAACGAAGAACTTGTGGCATCGGCCTGATATTTCACTGAAGTTGAAAGGTTGCGTGTGTTGTACCGTAATATGTTCATCTCTGCTATATGGTTGCGAGACATGGAGATTGTGTGCCGAAGAATTTCCTCAGTTTGAGGTATTTGATCACCGATGATCAGGATTGGATGGAGTGACGTGTGAATAATGTACCGGTTATGAATGTGCTATTAGATGTTCGTTATGAGAACATTATCTCAGTCGATAAAGTTTTGTAGGTTTCGGTGTTTGAGTCACGAGTTGCGTATGGCGAACACTCGTCTACCATACAGTTTCTCATCTTTCGTTGTAGCCGACAAGTGGAAGAAGCCATGTAGAGGTCAGCAGATGAAGTGGCAACGTGGAATGAGAAAATGAACACCGAACTTAGGTAAAGTAGATGTCTCACGTCTCCGTGGTTGCGGTCCGAAAGATCCCTCAACTGGTTGGCCAGAGACACTGAAGGATATGGCATTGAACCGTGAACAGTGGCAAGTGGGGTTTTTCATTTATTATCAAATCACAATGATTGAAAAGGTATGTTTGCTTTGTTAGATTGTGTTTCGTGCGTTGGCTACTGCAGCATTCTTATCTCTTTCCGCTCATGGTCCACTCCGTGTTCCCCTCGGATATTCACTTTTCTTTAAAAAATGTAATCCTGGGGAAAAGACAGCGGTCAGTGAGGCTCGCTTTGCTGTCTAACAGTGAACGGTGAGGACGATGGATCTAAAGGCACGGCAGTGTTTACCGGCTTGAAGATACCATTAGTTTCTGTTTGGAAAAAAAACGCGCGTTACTATCAGAAAAATAACTGAAAAGTACCTGGTTCGATTGGGAATGGTCATTATCGGAACAAATCTGGAAGTGTGGACAAAGAATGGGAATAAAAATACTGACGGGACTAGTGAAAAGTGAAACAAGAAGTTTGCAGCCTTCTTATTTATAAATGAGAGGTCTGAAAACAGCNTGAAACACTTTAATGGCTAGAGTCTACAGTGCACGAGCCAAATACCCCTGTTGACTTATACACCTCATTGTTCACACATTGAATGTAGCTAGTTTGAAAGTCCATCGAGAGCGAAGAAGTACATCATCCAGCGGAAACAGATTCGGTGAGATTTCGATACCATCTGAGAGAAAACAAGAGAGAACAGCAACATGACTCATTTTAGTGACGCTATCATTACCATGGACGACTGCAGAACCCGAAGAATGTGAGGGATTCACATGGAAGGGTGAGTAACGCGGATCAATAGTGGAACAAACGGTCGTGTACGGTGGAAGGTGGCTTTCTTTAATTCGTGCTGGGTGACAAACATCCACACAGTGAGCATTCATATTCCTAGTTGTATGCGTTGCGGTCTGCTGTACTACTCGGCAACCAATCCATAGTAGGCCTTTTTATTCGAGGATGCATCTCTAGCATTTGAGCAGCCAAGCGCTTTCTGCGAGGAAGCTGAGTCCTTCCAGACCAGATGGTGCTCAGGTGATCGGTTCATAGGCCTTTTCTAGAAACCCTTGTCGGGTCATTAGAACACAACAAGGAACAATGGCCTTGTTGTTTGGCGGGTCACAATCGCCGGTGTCACCAGGGGGCTCATTTAGTATTTTTTTTAAGGAAAACGCTTCCAAAGGCCAAAACCCACCAAGCGATCAGCAATGTCAACGTTCGTCCGTGGCCGCTTATTCGGTGGGATTTAACCTACCTATTCACGATGAACCACATGGATGGTGGCCGTTACATTATCCTCAAATCACGGATCCGATCAGTAGCATGAAGCTTGCTACTGAGTATACACAGCGTGATTTAGACAAACTCTCGAGCGTCGTATATCCACTCCCATTGTGCTTTGCACTTTCAAAGTGTAAAGTGCCGTTACAACACTGGACTACAGTATTCTCCGAACTTGATAGTCGATGGAGACGAAATAAGGATTACCGATCATATCACTTAGTTTGGCGACTGCGTGTTAAACGATGATGGCTCGGCAGTAGAGGCAAACACGTACACATCCTAGGCATAAGCTGCATACGCCGGAACGAAGAACTTGTGGCATCGGCCTGATATTTCACTGAAGTTGAAAGGTTGCGTGTGTTGTACCGTAATATGTTCATCTCTGCTATATGGTTGCGAGACATGGAGATTGTGTGCCGAAGAATTTCCTCAGTTTGAGGTATTTGATCACCGATGATCAGGATTGGATGGAGTGACGTGTGAATAATGTACCGGTTATGAATGTGCTATTAGATGTTCGTTATGAGAACATTATCTCAGTCGATAAAGTTTTGTAGGTTTCGGTGTTTGAGTCACGAGTTGCGTATGGCGAACACTCGTCTACCATACAGTTTCTCATCTTTCGTTGTAGCCGACAAGTGGAAGAAGCCATGTAGAGGTCAGCAGATGAAGTGGCAACGTGGAATGAGAAAATGAACACCGAACTTAGGTAAAGTAGATGTCTCACGTCTCCGTGGTTGCGGTCCGAAAGATCCCTCAACTGGTTGGCCAGAGACACTGAAGGATATGGCATTGAACCGTGAACAGTGGCAAGTGGGGTTTTTCATTTATTATCAAATCACAATGATTGAAAAGGTATGTTTGCTTTGTTAGATTGTGTTTCGTGCGTTGGCTACTGCAGCATTCTTATCTCTTTCCGCTCATGGTCCACTCCGTGTTCCCCTCGGATATTCACTTTTCTTTAAAAAATGTAATCCTGGGGAAAAGACAGCGGTCAGTGAGGCTCGCTTTGCTGTCTAACAGTGAACGGTGAGGACGATGGATCTAAAGGCACGGCAGTGTTTACCGGCTTGAAGATACCATTAGTTTCTGTTTGGAAAAAAAACGCGCGTTACTATCAGAAAAATAACTGAAAAGTACCTGGTTCGATTGGGAATGGTCATTATCGGAACAAATCTGGAAGTGTGGACAAAGAATGGGAATAAAAATACTGACGGGACTAGTGAAAAGTGAAACAAGAAGTTTGCAGCCTTCTTATTTATAAATGAGAGGTCTGAAAACAGCATCCAAGGGGCGGTTTGTCGCGGGAGGAAGTGGAGAGATATAAGAAGTTATTTTGCACTTTAGAACGAAACGGCCAAACCTCATGTACAGGAACCAACTTGCTTAGTCTGCAAAGGAAGTAGAATGGAAAAATGGGAAGTGTACTTCATAGTTTGACAGCTGCAGAGAAAAAGTGGACTGAAAGATTTAAGTTCGACATCTGAGGACTAGGCATGAACGACCGACAGTCCGAGACTCAAGCACAAAGATTATGCGGGTTGGGATAATCGAACGGATTTCGCATAGTGATGGGCAAGCGACAAAAGATCCGATGTTCAGACGGTGTCGTTGATCAAGAAGATGGATTTTGTCCAACCCGGTACCTAAAAGACCAGTATATAGTCAAGGGACACGAGAGCCTTGGCAAAGGGCGAAAACGATAATGGAGAAAGATGAAATGAAAAGAAACAATATGCAGAGTTCACCACGTATGCTATTTCTTCCATTTTTATCCCATCGGAATCCATGATTCTCAGGTGGGCTTGGTACTACCCAGTTGCCCATACCAAAGTAGTGGGTTGACTTATGGGACTCTAACCCGAGGCTTTGACCGAAAGATATAACCCACATGGCAGTAAGACGATCCGAGGAATAAGTAACCTCTTGACGACCGGTGACTTACTATTCAGTTCATATTCCCTTTGGTTGGGGATCAACACTGTGAATGCTCAGCACACACCTCAGCCACAGATGCCAGAGAGCATATGGCCCTGTGCTTCGTACTTTGCTCGTGGTTACTTTGGAATCAGGGTCTACTCATCCGTCCTAAATTGATTACCAAATACCGGTCAACCAGATGGCGGTTGTTGGGTATTTGCTTCGTCCTCGTGCTTTGGCGGAAACAGCGAGAAAATAATGCGCAATACTACTTCAGAGAGGCCAGTTGAAATGCGTGGTCAATCGTGGGCATTTCGAGAGGAGTTCCGTGGGAGCAGCAATCTCAGAACCCGAGACAACCATTTCTGATCACAATACGGCACGTGATCGGAGAACTCATCTGTGAAAAGTTTAGCTCCATACAGCACAAAAAACATGAGAAAAGCGAAGGCGGCTTAGCACGGAGTGAAACCCTACCCTTTCGGGTAATAGAAGATACACATGGTTGCCAAAATAAGGAGGAAAATAACTAGAGGACCAAGAAATGCAGTGAATCTGTGAAGTGAAACAGAACCGCGTTAAAATCAAAAATGAGAGAAAAATGCATGATGCTTTGACGAGATTGACAAGAGGAGTGCTTAAGAGACGCTAAAAGACATACGAGTTTTGGACACAAGTGGACATCCGTATGCGGTCAGAAGTGAGATGTGCAACGGAAACACAGTTGCCTGGATTAACAATGGAGGTGAGATGGCGAGCTTTGGGTGTACGAAGCGGAGTACTACACAGAGACATCCACGGCAAAAATGAAAATAAGAATGCAAGTGGCGAATAACGAGTTACTGAAAATTTAAAAAATGGATCGGATCAAAAGACCGAAGTTTCGGAAACGTCAGCATTTTCATCAAACGAGTTTGGTCGAATTCTAACAACTCGAACGGGATGATGCGGTTGAAACAACAGCATTCCCATGTTCCAATTCAGATGGCACCACTATCGTCACAGCAGATATGGTGATTTCCATAAAGAAGAGGTAAACTTGACGTACATGACTTCCCGTGTTGAAGTTAGGAGGAAAAGAATCGTCATGATCACGAACTTTAATTCGAATGTTTGCTTGAAATGGTTGGATAATTAAGATGAAGTTGTCTGACACATCCTTCAGTGACAAACGGCGACAGAAATGCACAGTCGATCGGGTCGAATGCCACATCAAGATGCAGAAAGACTCACTGTGGGCCTACGGAAGGTGTTTGTATGTCCAAATTTATTTGGTACAGAAAACACTGGATCGGTACCCTTCCGGCTAGAACAGAAAATGACTTCATTAACACGCGCATACTGATCACAAGAACAAGATAATTGGGGGAGATATGTCCTCAAGCATTATGGATGCGATAAATACCAAATTTATTCCTCATTGACTTTCTAGTGGGGACCTATCACGTTTCTTGTGAATCGGCACACACCGATTTACAGCTGGTCTTAGTCAATGAGATGACCATGACTGTCAACCGTAGCCAAAAGTTCGCATTAGTTCCAAAGTCAGAAACTCAACATAACGGAGGAACCCAATGAGGGAATTTGGAAAGTACCATCTCATTATCAGCACGGGAGATTTGCTAAAAGTTACTGAAGTCCTCAAGGTTGTTGTTCGTCAAGAACCCTGGAGAATAGCACTTGATCACAGAGTTAACCTGGTTCATTCAATCAATTTAACCCTAGACAGGAAATAAAGGAGAGTGAGATTTGTGTTTCCGACTTCTAGTCACACTTCGTAATCACGGTCGACCAGGAATGCGGGATCCGTTCTCCGCGTGTGGTATTCAATAAAAACATGCGTAGTTAGCTTCGCCGCAACTAGGCTGACCAAAGTCGCTACAAGTGGTTCAATAACGAGAATTCTTCGTTCCTATCCGTCAGTCCCAGTGATAAACTGCACATTCTTTTCATGATTGTGTATGTTGAAAAATTGCCCATGTAACCGGCAGAAAAAGGCTGCAAAGTTGCACATTGGTGAACAGTGTCCAGCGAATTTCCAAGCCGATCCTCGCCCAATTCGTTCAAAGGGAATGTATCCGATTATTAAATATCAACTAAGAGCCCAAGAAAAACAAAAGGCGTCCAAACCATAATCATAACAATGAAAAATAACCGGTAAAATGTTTAATCGATCCTATCACAAAACTTATCAGCGATTAGCTATGTATAGTGTTCATCAAAACCTCGCCGCCACGAGCGGAAATCGAACTCCTCAAATGATTACCATCGTCCACAATCTCCGATGCTAAGCTGCCGTGAACCTGACTTTCAAACTCGACTGAGTAAGTCAAAAATCAGCACCGCGCAGCAACTAACACAATTCTAGCCGTTAGATTAACCTCGTCGGTTGCGCTCCAATCAACAAATCTTTTGGATCGAGATCGACTGTGTTGTTCGTGCCCAACAAAAAGAAGCTAACGATGCAGATTGATTGACCAAAACTCCAAATAGCCGTCTGATCAGTAGAATGATGCATGGCACAGCACTTACATAGTTCAGGCTTGAGAGGTGTGCCCATAACAGCTTCAGTTTCAAAATGCACAATTATTATAAAAGTGATCTGTTGCGGATTAGAATCTCAGAATACCAACTGCTCAAACATAAGAAAGAACGACAGACAGAAAAGTTTGACGCCAAAATAGTAAGTTCAAGGACGATGTACTAGAAGATAGACTGGGAATAAAATAATGCCATTGACTGCGGCAATACACAACATCATCTATTGTCTCCAGCCATCGTTTCGGGGGATCTTGTGGACCTCAACCTGGTAGTTTGGCTGCACCTACACGAGGCAGCACATCGGATAAGCTTTTCATACTTTTCTATCACGTCATCGACTGATCGTCCCTAACCTTCTTCCAACCACTACCTCTCTCGCACAACAATGTACAACGAGGCAGTCGTTCTGTGGACATGGGCAAAACATGTCCCAATCACCTCAACCTACTCCTAATCGTTGCCTGTTCCAAAGACTGGAATACAGGACCCAGTACCTTACGTCTAACGTATGAGTTACTCACAAAATTCATCCACCATATTCTAACAATACTACGAAAAAACTGCCTCGGTGTATGTCGTTTTGCGAGGAAGGTAATGGTTGGAGGATGGTTCGAGATGGGCAGTCGATGACATGATAGGGAAGTATGAAAAGCTTATCCAATGGACTGTCTCGTGTAGGTGCAGCCAGACTACCAGGTTGAGGTCCACGAGACCCCTAGATGCGATGGCTGGAGACAATAGATACTGTTGCTTAGTGCTGCAGTCAGTGTCTTCCTTTCATTCGAATTTTTTTCGCTTCCATATGGTTATTCTATTTGTTATTTTGCAGTGGATCTTCCACCATTCATAAGAGTTATTCAAAGACACGATTAAACGAAGTTGTCAAATCCCACAAAATGAAAGCAGGGAGCACCCGGGAAAAGAATATTTTATAAACAAACATTTTTCGTCGGAAGTTCAAACAGCAACAACAAAATCTCACCTTCATGAACTGCGGTCTTGTGCTTCAACATGAAGGATCTCTCGCAAAATGCTTTCCCACATATGTCACACACGTGGGGTCTTCTTTCTAAAGTTCCACAGGAACAAACAGTGCATATAAGAAAAGAATCAGAACCGTTATGGATAACGAACAGAGAATGAGCGAAGATTGAAGATTATAAAATACCAGAAAAGACTGATTGCTGCCTGAACGGTTACGCAACTTACATTTGGGTTTTTCACATTACATGTTTAATAAATGAATACAGTGAAGAGTTATACCGTTTGGCCTAAAGAACTCTCTAAACTGGTGATGCTAGTAGCGGTGTATTCATATACTGAAATTAGAGCAGCACCGAGTCATCATCCAAGGTGACGTGTGAGAAAGTGTCAGCCGATAGCCGATCAATGCCTACCACCCAAGTGGTCTGGGGCAGAGCCTTACGCTTCCCGGGGTGTCGCTAACTTGCACCTCGAGGGGTCGATCATCATATCGGTGGTTAATCGTAAAGCTGTGTAAAGGACGTAGTGTTTTCGCATAACAATAGCCATGACCAATAATCGGGTATCACGAAGACATCAAAGATGTACCTAATGCAAAACGTCGAGCAAGCCTTTCCATATGCAACTACAGCCTCGGATATACATAACACATCGTAAACGTAGCCGGACAGAGGTCAAATTTGTCAACGATGACATTCAACTTGCCTGGCTCCTGATTCAGAAGCAAAACCCCTATACCTTAGAATCGTGACTCAGACAAAATACTGTCTGTACACAAATCAAAGCCGATATTCTCACGCAGAGAGAGGAATAGGGGCATTTAGATAGCCACAATTTGTGAAAGAGAAATTATTTTGTCTCAGAGATGAGAAATAATGACGAAATTGTTACGGTGAACTTCGACGGAAGAATCACCTAGACATGAACGGGGTTTTGGATGATTGTGTAAAACGATTGAAAAAGAGAAGTGATTTTTAATTGTAAATGATATAATGTTAATAACACAGCGTTGTTGGTAGATGTAATGCGCCAACGTTTCGACTACCGCGGGTAGTCTTTCTCAAGACAAGTTTTACAATCGCAAAACATCAAAACGTGGCTGATTTGCACAGCTGCATCAATCAGCATCGCAGGCATAGTTATGGCGAGTCAATAAATCGATTTTTATGACCCTGAGAAAAATGAGTGGTCCACGTCAGTCACCTTGATCCCAATACGCAATTTAGCTGACGGAAGACAGGCCACGGACATATTCGGCGATGATAGAAAATGCAACGTCTACACTGTGGACTGCCGTGCCAATTCGCATCGTGTACTTCAGCAGGAACAATTGCGACTTCGGTCAAACGAGAGGAATCCGACGGCTAACTGTCAAACAAGAAACTGTGCTATCTGATTTGCATCCGAAAAGTGAACGAAATGCGCCTGAATCGTGTAGGCGATCCAATGCCCGTCATGTGGATGTTCGAACGGTGACCAACAAGAACGATCGCTAAGGCCTCGATCAATAAGGTCGAGAGGACGATCGCAAACGCCATTCATTTTCAAAAGAGATTGTAAGTCCACATTTCGTTAATTCGCACCCAGGCCTATAAGCCAGCATTCTCGCGTCAGTTACAACCCAATGGGTTAACTTGGCAGCCCCAGGAAATACTAAAATTAAGCTCAGCATATCCTATTGCACACTGATTAATCTGATTGTGATTTCCGTTCGCCGCGTTTATATCAAAGAGTGCGCACTTGGATAAATGGCAGCATATTGCACAAATCCTTCCGGGGGAGGGAACGCATGAATAAACTTAAACTTTCTAGTTACAATCCGTTCCGGAAAACCGATCCACAATGGTTGCTTTTCTTGCCAGTTATCAGGCACCCTTGATTTCACCACATATGCCAGTGATCGCATCTTGGCATCACGATCAGGTTAAGTCTCTCGAGAGTTGTGTTGCATCCGTGGTGCAGCAACCGATTTCAAAAATATTTATTACTTGTGAAACTTGTTGAACAGATATGTTGTTTATGTAACAGAATGAACAGCTTATTCGATCTGCGTGCGATGTACGCTCGGATAGCAAGCATCAAGCTGCGTTCCATCGAAATGTCCTGTGTATTTTGCTACCTTCAACTGGAGTTTTGCTTGGCTGCTCGGATCAAGCTTGATAGATAACAGTTTTTTACATACAGACTAAATTCTATTCCTCAAGCCAATTTCATATATGAACTCGACGAGCATTTAGGATCCTAAATCAGATACCTAAAATCACTAGAGCTGTTAACATTAAACACTGAACAGTTGAACTGGGTGTGGCTACCAGTCGAAAACGAACGCCTAAGAGACTCGAGGTTATACATGAACAAGTCACACAGACCTGTGCGAACACAGCAACAACCTTACCGAACCTCTAGGGCACAGTGAAATTTTGACTAAACTTAAATATACACAATATATATATATATAAAACATAAAATCTGCACAGAGATATCTTTTTTGTCCATCGAGAGCCGTCCTTGTTTCAGATTCCATGATCTCCATTCGGTTGAATTTTGAGTCATTATTTGTCGTGTTGATCTCGGCAAACAAGAGTTTTAGAAACAGGTAATGTATTCTTCACGCCACTGACTTAGATTCTAAGCAATCCTCATATCTTGCGTCTAATCTGGAAGTTGGAGAACACTAAAGCAGTGCATAATCAAAAGCTAAGTTCATCTAAGCCAATTCATGGCCTGATCGCCGCGTCGTTTGTTCCAGCCCTTCACAGCACGTGCGACAAAGGCACAGAAACATACACAAAATGCGTCCAAACCACCGAAGGCGGGGTTGCACGATTACTAAGCTTGGGAAAAGTAAATAAGATTAGAACAAGATTGGATTTGTACATTCCAGTCTTTACGACGATACCGGATACATGTTTCGCAGGTTTGCGAAAGCTGCTATGGCTTTCGCTGTTCGCTGTGTGATGGTGTTCCCTAAATTTACAACAGTTGCAATCAGACGCCTGAGATACTTAAATCTATTAAAAAACCCCCAACTGTTCACCACAAGCGGTTAGAGAAGGCATAGGCTTCTGCCAGACTTTAAAAATCATCTTGCACTTCGACGGTGGATAAGACATACTGTATCCCGATATCCCAATCGTCAAACCGTCCAACGGGATTGCTTGTCATCCTCACTAAGCACGAAGATATCATCAGTATGCGGAGGAGGAGTTCAGGGGCACCATCCAAAATGCAAGACAAAGCGTTCAACAGAACAAAGTTTAAAAGTAATGGGAATATGAGGGAGCTTTGCCATAGTCCTCTGGACACCACGAATAGTAGCGACAACTATCTGTAAGTCCCAAACGGATACCACGGTAGAACTCTTTGAGGACTGACATACACAAGTCCTGCCGAAAGGTCAATCTAAAAACTGTCGGAGGGTGAAGATTTGATCGACGCATCCAAGACCTGCACGAAAGCCAACGTTCCATTAGCGAGTTTGTGCTTCACGCGTATTGTACAACCGGTGCTTGCAGGTTTGATGCTATCGGGATTAGGCTAATATGCTTGTGGTTAGCGCAGTCACTACGACAGTAATCGTTTCTGTCCAACGAATGGGAGGCCACCTGGGAATACCAGATCTCCGAGAATAAAACTCTAAGTTTTCCCACCAGTTCAGTTCCCTCATCTTCAAATACAGCTTGTTGCTTTATGAGGCCACTAAGTTTGAATTTTCCCGAGAATATCACCCTTAGAAGGTGGATATGCCGAAACAAACTAAAGGGCGGGAGTCGCAACAGCCATGAGAGGAGCTGATGCTCGAGGTCAGGTACGGTGAACTTTAAGATGTTCCGACCAGCGTACAACATGTCACTGCTGATTTTGGACGGGCGAACCGTCAGCTTCATAGGTCTTTTCCCCTAAACTGTTCTTTACTACCGATAACTCTAATGAGGTGAAACAACTTGCATGAATTTACCAAAAGGGTATTATGTTCCATCTCGAATGGGCCATTAAACCACCAGCTCTTGCGATTCCTAAGTAATCTTGCGACTAGTTCACGTCTCTTGCTGAACCGCGTTTTTTACTCTTCACCAGCTAGGATAAACCGGCTGGCATCAGGAAACCGTAAAGATTCGGAAGAAATCCAAGGTAACACAGCACGACAGGTCAGGCGACACTTCACTAAGCCAACAGAATGCAGATCATTCTCGACGAGCGACCAGTGCTGATTGATGTTATTAATCGGTGACAGTCTTAGCTCTTTAGCGGGCGTGTTTCGGAACAGTCTTAGCATGTTGGTTATTAATATTATATCATTCACAATAAAAAAACCAATACATGGCGCATCGATTTTTCGATACACTCCTTACGTCGTTTGGTCCGGATAGTCTTAGCATGCATTTTTGAGTTGTTTTATTTGGATGGAAAGCCAGACTGGTGCGATAACTAGGTATTCCTTTTCATATTTCGTCAATACTCGACTGTGTTAGCAACTAAACAAGGGAATCTCTGCATCTAGGGTTTTCACATGACTGTTATGATAACATTTGTTTAATAGCAAATATCCTGCGAAGAAGTGAGTCATGGGAAACTTCTGTTGCTGGATTCAGACGTTCATCAAAAAGCGCCGTCCACTTCAGCTCGTAGCACCGAGCAAACAATTGAGAAACTATTGCACAAATTCCCGTTTCTAGGTGAGATATTCGGTCTTCGACTGGAGCTTAGCAACATTGGAAACCTCCCTTTGATGCTTGAGTTGATCAGATGATGGGAATGTATCTACCACTCACATTGCATAAAAGAGGTCTGAACCGAATTCACCATTTGGAGACGCAGAGTGACGCGATGATGAATTCGGAATCCATTTCACACGACTTGCGTTTTAAATCCCAGGGATAAATCCGATTTCAGTTACAAAGAAACCGCGGGCGAATTTGATATAAATTCGAATGAAAACTGTTTAGATCGCAAGCCCTACGTGCACATAAATGGTAGGACAATATTCGCCCGGGAAGTTAACCACCGTTTCTGCGGTTATTGCTGCGTGTCAGGTATGCGTGCTCGGTACTATATAGTTCAACTATCTCCCTAATTTGAACATATCAGGTGGCTTGCTACCAGAGTCTCACTTGGAAAAAGTGAACAAGGATGCTTAATCCAGTTTAGAATTACTCGGTGATTTCACAAACGTTGCTGATCGACCAAACAAGGGTGAGCTTTAGAACAACAGCCTCCAGTCGTGTGACTATAAATTGGACTGCGAGTATCCATATGAACTCAGCTCACAATTCAAATAACATTCTAGCACGAAGACTGGAAATTACTTTGCAAGGTAATCACTAATAACAGCGTAAGTGGACGGGAAATCGCTAGTCGGACTGCACGCTTACCCGATGAATAGGGCCGTGCACGAACCAGACGTTCCGAATAGAATCCAGACATGACACACTTACTTTCGTGAACGACGGTCTGATGCCTTCGCATATTTTTTATACGCGAAAAAGCTGAACCACAAGTCTCGCAAACGAATGGTCGTTTACCTGCAATAAAAAAAAACGAAAATGCTGCCGATTAGTACACAAACAAATGTGACAAAAAATGTCGTAAAAGGCTGATTACAAGAAGATTAATTAGACCTACTGTAAATTCCATCATATTTTTGGGATATCTGCTAATTTACTCTACTCGACAACTGCAAAGCACTTCCGAATTGTATGGTTTTCATTTCCGTTCCTCGGATTCGCTTTTGCCAAGATAACGAAGCTAATAACAAAGCTGGTTTGCTCAACAGGCCGACTAATAAGGTGAACTGTAAAAATACGGATTAATTTAGGTATCCCAAGTGTGTGAAACTCAACCCAATTTGTAGAGCTGAAGAAACGTTTTTGAGACCATGTGATCTTCGGCAATGATCAAAAAGTAGACTGGGCCAGTTTTGTTCTTTGGTGCACGAGTGCAGTATGAAGTTGGACCAACTAGACTTCAAATCATGAACGGAAGTAGATGAACGTGATTCCCATGACTGATAAGAGAGGAAGTCGATGGATTGCCTTATTTCCTCAGGTGAATCAACCAAATCGCAGGAGACGTCTTTGTAAAAAAACGACAATTCGAGACACCCTAGAACCTATTAAATATGGCATTCGTGGGTTTCCCCAGATTTCGCGAAGCATAAAGTCCACACAAAAAAATTGAAAATTCAATATTTTAACTCAAATATTGTCAAAAGACGTGTACCCTGTGATGAATTTCGTCGCTATAATTCTATAAGTCATAAATGCGACGGGGTTCGGGACATTAAAAAGGATACGCAAAGGATCAAAAGATGTCACCGGAATCCAGATTGAGTATCCAAATGAGATAGATAGCAATACGGTACAGGAAAGTAGGTGACAAATATTTTCCTAGCAAAACCGTCGACCTCGATACTAGAGAACAGCGAGATTCATTGACAATATGAGAAAAAATCCATTATTACAAGAGGCATCATTATTTTGTTGTTGTTGTTGTTGTCATTGGCATTGATTTATTGCCATTAGTATTTTTATCAAGTCGTTAGAAACCTCCCGTAGACTTGGTGACAATAACAGTTTGGTTTCTACAACAACTAGAATCCATAAAACCGACTGGTCCACTTTGGACGCTGTCACCTCCTTCGTTCACCACACTTGCAAGACTTTACGTGCATCCATGAAATCTGTCCACCGAGCCTTTCTAGACTATTCATCGGCATTTGATCCCGCCCATCATCTATTGTCTCCAGCCATCGTTTCGGGGGATCTTGTGGACCTCAGCCTGGTAGTTTGGCTGCACCTACACGAGGCAGCACATCGGATAAGCTTTTCATACTTTTCTATCACGCCATCGACTGATCGTCCCTAACCTTCTTCCAACCACTACCTCTCTCGCACAACAATGTACAACGAGGCAGTTGTTCTGTGGACATGGGCAAAACATGTCCCAATCACCTCAACCTACTCCTAATCGTTGCCTGTTCCAAAGACTGGAATACAGGACCCAGTACCTTACGTCTAACGTATGAGTTACTCACAAAATTCATCCACCATATTCTAACAATGCTACAAAGACAACGGTGTTTGACCACCGAAAGTCTTTGCATATCGTCTGCTCTCAACGGCTATTTCGAAGCCGACCGCATCGCTAATGAGTGTATCGCAGCTGTTACCGATACCCGTATACCACATCGACATCGCACATGCCTGCAATCAGTGATGGCAATGAGGCATTTTGTATGCGCGAAAACACTTTCTTTGATATATTACCACCAGGTGAGATACAACTCAGCAATTAGCTAAATCTATCCAACTCATCCAATTGTTCCACTGCAAGAACAACGTTCGGCTCTGATGCCATTCAATGCTGAAACAGCATTATGTACCTTAAAGGTGTAAAATGAGTACCAAACGCACTTACGCTTTCGTTTAGATGATCGAGAAAACCCTGAAACTGATTTCACTCTTCACTCAGTAGCTTAACATTGTCTTTGTATGCTAAGTCGGACAGCTTTCTGTCTGAGAAAACACTATCATTATTCAACTATGAGGATAGGAGGATTTCCAGTATCAAGTCATGACGAAATTAGAAAGAAAATGTGAAAGGGAGCAACCCTGACAAACACTAATTCTCGTGATGAATTCGGATGTCAGATCAACGAAAGACTGACAAAGTGAGTCTACGGAGTGTGTCCCACTGGTCTAGGATTTGTTGCAAAATGAATATTTTATGATATGTATCGAGCATGAGTGCAGTGGAAGGGGCAAGCCACAAATGCTTAAGCGCAGTCTACTTTGAACAGGAGACAGGAAACCATGACATTGAAACCTGATGCCGCAAAGAAGAGCAAACGAGGTCTCTGTTGATAGGATGAGGGAAGCAGTTGGGCGGCAGCGTACTGTTCTCTATCACTAAGTTTTCCGGTTGGCAATAAAATATAGCACGAGAAAGCTACAACAACTGTAAACCTACCTTCGTGCACAGCTGACTTGTGAATCGCGAGGACAGACCTAACTGCGTAGGATTTCCCACACAAATCACAGACGTACGGTTTTATTCCTGAAATAATACACGAACAGAAATTGCTATCAAAAAAGAGATAAAGATGACGAATAAACTGCGGCCGAAAAGTAAAAACCGCAATCTAAAGAGGCCCTATAGCGTTGGCTCGAATGAATGATGTCTTGGGAATTGCGATAGGAAATGCACTGTCACAACGAGACTAAACCTTGACGTGGTGTGACGGCTTACGTGCCTCCATGATCCAATCAGCTATTCGAGATGGATTATCTCAAGCCGGAGATCCAATAATGCCTGCAAGGTCAATGGGTAGAGGCCTGAAGAAGTAGTCTCCTGGTCCTCCAAGTTGGGAGTTGATCTGATTTAGCAGTTCAGTCGGAAAAACGATTGGAAGAGTAACTGATCCAAGTAGATGGGATTCCACTCAGCTTTGCCCCACTGCCTCGCAGTCAGGTTCTTGTCAGAACCAAAGGCTTTGGTTGAGAACCCTAATCGTTCTTCTGCTTAGCGGCTGGACTCCCTAGCAGTACCCGCCCATCAAATCCCATGAGTCACATGCCTACAAATAATCCCATACTGCATCGGTCGTCGCACAGGATAATCAGGACGCGCTGCCCATTGCATCGAGCGCGGTGGGAATGGGTGATGATAAGTATGCTACTGCTCAGAGTTCCCTCCCTTTTATTCAACCTGTCTCTTCTGCTAACAACCCAATCTGTTTGCCCCTTCTGCCTACCCATAGTATCTCCACTGATAACACGCCCGATACTCGCAACGGTTTATTGTCAAGTAGTGTAGTAGGTGGTTTTCAGTCTGTTAGCTCACATTTTCTCAAGCCTCGTCAGCCTCTGCATCTGGGTTCCTTCAATGTGCGCACTTTAATGCAGGCTGGCCAACAAGCGTGTTTGGCTCTGACAGTGGACTCACTTTCGATTGATGTCTGCCGCGTGAGTGAAACACGAATTCAGGATTCGAGTAGAGTAATTCAGCTAACTGCGCCAAATGTCTCGTCAAGATATTTTCTTCGCACTTCAAGAGACGAAGCAGCTCAAGCTGTGAGTCAACGTGGTGTAGGAAGTCTTGAGTGAGAAGGCTGAAGCAGCCCTTTTAGATTGGATCCTAGTCAACAGTCGCTTGTGTGTCATGAGACTGCAGGGATCAGTCGGCGTCCGAAAGGATAGTAGTGTTAAGCGTAGTTTATTTGTTATCTCAGAATGCGCTCCAACAGACTGCAGCACTGACATGCAGAAAGACGAGTTCTACGATAACCTCGTCAACCTTGTTCGGAAGAGCAAACGCTCTGACATTGTAGTGGTAGCAGGTGACTTTAATGCACAAGTTGGAAAACTGAGTGCATCGGAGTCCTGTTTAGGTGGGCGATGCGCCTTGCCTGCACAGTGAACAGACAACGGGGAAAGACTTCTCCAATTCTGAGCAGATAATCATTTATTCCTATCTAGTACAAATTTCCGACACAGTTCGCGTCGCACTGCGACATGACGCTCTAACTCGACAGGGACTCTGAGTCAGATTGATCAAATCGCAGTTAGCTACCGTCGGCGCGGTTCTGTCCAGAACTGCAGATCATTGTGGACCACGTACGTCGAGTAGGACCATGCGTTAGTTTTAATGTGATTTTTGCTGCAGCTGAATGGCCATCGACGCAGGCCACAAACCCGATTGGCTGTCGAACGTTTGTCTGATTCGGCTGTTCGCAACAGCTACGAACAGAAACTTTTCGAGGGACTGAGGACTTCGACGAGCAGCAATGTAGACGATCAGTGGGATCAAATTAAGCAGGTGATGCATTTGGCAGCAAATTTCGCCTGCGGTCCCAGACCTAGCATTCAGCAGAAACACTGGATCTCGCAAGCGTCGCTAAGTCTAATGGAGCAAAAACGCGAGCTGCCTAACTGCAAGGAAGTGAATAAGATGCGTCGGCAATTGCAGCGCCAGTTGACCATAAGCCTCAGGAATGACCGCGAAAACTGGTGGGTTAAGGTAGCCGAGGAGATGGAAGTGGCGTCCGCTTCAGGCAACAGTCAAAAACTGTTTAAGCTTATACGCGATAGCGGTGGGCGGCGAACTTCGGTTAGTGAAGTCGTGTGCGATAAGAATGGAGAGCTCATCCATGGTAGACAGGAAAGACTGGATCGTTGGGAAGAGCATTTCAAGGACCAGTTTAGCTGGCCATACGCTATCGTATCTAGTCCGACGTTTGGAGCTGCAAATCCTTGGGAGGTGTCACTTGATCCCCCAACGGAAGTGGAAGTGGAGTCGAATATTCGGCTTCTGCAGAGGGGAAAAGCAGCCGGTCCCGACGACCTTCCCGCAGTACTTTTCAAATTGGGTCGAGAGGTGCTGATGAAATTACTTACCTCCTTGCTTCGTGATATTTGGAATGATAAGCGTATTCCGTTATCGCGGGGTGAGTCACTGATTATACCCATCTTCAAGAAGGGTACACGGAATGACTGCAGCAATCATCGTGGGATTAGTTTAATTCCGATAGTTACTAAGGTGTCAGCTTCGATAATGCTGCGCCGTTTGACACCAATTCGCGAGGGTAGTATCCGCGAACAACAGGCCGGATTTCGGCCAGGTCGAGGTTGCATCGACCAGATATTCACTCTCCAACAGATACTCGAAACGCGCCACATTCACCGCCGCCCTACGATCGTAGTCTTCCTCGACTTGAAAGGCGCGTTTGACTCGGCGGATTGGGCAGCGCTATCTAATGCTCCCCATCGGAAGGGTATGCCAGCAACGTTCATGAACCTGTTGCGAGCATTGTACTCGCATACCTATGGTCACGTCAGGGTATACGGTGAACTGTCACGTTCATTCGAAACAACTAGTGGCGTTCGACAAGGGTGTCCCATCTGTCCATTCTTGTTCAATTTCATCATGGACGAGGTGATGGAAGATGCTTTAGAAGATCTACGGATGTAGGAGTCGAACTGAGAATTGGAGGGAAGCTATGCGACCTAGATTACGCAGACGACGTCGTGCGGCTGTTCGAATCCGCGGACCATGTACAACGGGCACTAGAAAAACTCTCAGGGTCGGTTGCTCGGTTTGACATGTGCTTTGCACCTTCAAAGTGCAAAGTACTGTTACGGGACTGAACGACAGCAGCGCCGAAATTGATACTGGATGGAGAGGAAATAACGACTGTGGACCGTTTCACCTACCTTGGTAGCTGCGTGTCCAACGATGGTAGTTCGGGATTGGAGATAAGTATGGGTATATCCAAGGCTCGAGCAGCTTATGCTGGACTGAAGCACTTGTGGCGTCGGCCTGATATTTCACTGAAGCTGAAAGTTGTGTGTACTGTGCTGCAGTGCGTTCAGTTCGGTTGTACGGTTGCGAGACATGGAGCATGCGTGCGAGACATGTTCGTCGGCCGAAAGTTTTCGACTACCTAAATCTACATATTATGGCTAGGATTGGATGGAGTGACCGGGTGAGTAATGTGAAGTTCAGGTATCTAGTATTTGGTGTCAATTCTGAGAATATCCTGTTCCAGCGTATGAAATCTAGTAGACTACGCTGGTTGGGTCACGTGTTGCGTATGACGAACACTCGTCTACCATACCGTGCCTTATTTTGTGTTCCTCCTAAGGAATGGAAGAAGCCATGCGGAGGCCAACAGGTGACGTGGCAACGTGGGATGAGAAAATGTACAGCGAAGTTAGGTAAAGTAGGTGTCTCACGCCTTCGTGGTTGGAGTCCGAATGCCCCTTCAACTAGCTGATCAGAGACACTGAAGGATATGGCAGTGAATAGCGGCGATCGTGTTGTCATTTTCTATCTAATCAGAATGATTGAAAGAGTGCGTTTGCACAGTTAGACTGTATTCCGTGTGTTGGCTGCATCAGCGTCTTATCTTTTCCCACCTGTGTAGGTTCACTCTCTGCTCCCCTTGGTTATTCACTCTTATTAAAGAAACAGTAACCTTGGGGAAAATGTAGCAATCGGTGAGGCTTGCCATGCTGTTTAACGCTGAACGATGATGATGATGGTGGTGATGATGAAGATGATGATGAAAGTTGGAACAATCTAGGGACTGCAAAGTAGGGTGAGGGGACCGACTAAACAAATATGACAGGCGATATGCATATTTCTGGAGATGGCAAGACTTCAATGACGATGTTTTAACCAGAACATCCAGGTTTAGACTTTCTCAATTTCAGAAGCCGTCAACAGAACATGGATGAATGACGCTTTGTGGATAAAGTGAAGAACCTGTACTGCTGCCCATGTCAACTAGGGGACCGCAAAACTAGGTTGGAGATTAGCACTTCTGGGGAACGGGAAGTTTATCCAAGCATCGGTGTGATGAATTTTTATCTGGTCATGACAAGTTAAGACTTCAACCAAGTTTTCTAATAGTTATCAAAGTACTGCTGCGCTCTGGTTTTGGCTGCCAATTCAGAAACACCTACTTAAGATCAAAGGAAACAAATGGTGCGTAGAAGGATTTGAGTTCACAAATGGAGGAGCCATATGGAACCGGGTGGATTATGAAACTAAAACACTAGTGTTTGTCTGAGTTAACCAGCACATTTCATGGACGGTGACCTGGGGGTCTATCTCGGAATAATCGAGAGGGTTTATCGTTTCAGTCTATCAGCTGACAATTTCGTCGGTTTTCTAACATAATTCACTTCAGCAAGTGGCATAAACCGACGAAGAATAGGTGGACGTAAGCAGCACTCGGTCTGACGACCTTAGCTATCATTCTTCTTTATAAGAGCTGAACTGCGTCAAAAAGCCTTGGGTGAGAATCCAGATCGTTCTGTTTGGCTGCTGGACTTCCAAGCACTACCGGCACACCATCTCTCCATGAACAACGCGAATACAATGAATTCCACACCACGTCAGTCGTTGATCGAAATACTCATGCTCATTTTTTTGAGAAGGACGAGCAGTGTTAAGTATACGCCTGCCCAGAACTTCCGTTTTGGGTTAATGTTCCACTACCTTATGAATAAGGCTCCGATTGCGGTTGCCAAATGAAAACCGCTTGTCCAGCCTAAACAGTGGCAAAGTATCGCTCGCTCACGAGGAATCTTACAAGAACCGTTCGTCCCGTATATAAGGACCAAGCAAACTGCGCGTAGCTTATGCGTAATGATAACCATGATACCAACCGAATGCTACCGGAAATCTTCATATACTCACTCGTCAATAACCGACTAAAATACTTGCTCATATAACAAAAAATGTGAATCAAATGCATACAACGAAGTACCCACAGGTTGTGAACAGATGGGGTTATTCGTTTCTGAGGCACGTCAGAATCTGCACCAATTTTGTCTCATTAATTTAGGAGTGACAAATGGGACCACTTGGTTTCATCGGACAATCGACTAGGCTGATGCGGAACCCACTTAAAACTACACGGAAGTGGGTGACGTACCGACAACCAAGACCCAAAATTTATGGTGGTACAGAGCTAGAAAAGATCTTCAAAACGCGGTCGTTAATGTTGGTGATTCTAGACTTTCTCTGCTTTCCGAAGCGGACGCACGGGATGTTGCAAAAGAACCGGATATAAACAAAAATAGCCAAACTGTGGTGTTCCCAAAAAACGGTCTTCCCAGGAAATGATAATTCGGCTATTGAGGAAGAGATTCCCAGTTGGTGATGAAATCCGTGAGGCCATCAACCTGTGTTGGCTACCGAGAAATACCTTGAGTCTTTTGTGTACGGTTTGCAACAGAACTGGGGAATAAAATATGATAAAAGGCAACAGTGAAAGTCAGAAGTTCCGTCTTTGTGTTTCAATGTTCTCTATAGACCGGGCCAAGAAAATTCAGCTGCCAATGTTTTGCCCCGAAACTTTTATCGTGTTAAACACACACTGATTGGAAGGCGCTACACAAGATGCTACGCCATCGGGATCCGGTGGCCTAATGCATCCGCACTTTAGAGAATCACATTTTCTGTCGAAGATGCTCTTCACCGTAAATATGTAGACGGTAAGCAACAGTTTTATAGTCCACGCCGCCTTCATCCACAGCTTCCCTATAGGAGCCACTCGAACTGATTGACGAGTGAGCGTAGATTTTAAAAGACATTCTCTTTTATTGACTAAAAATCATCTCTTAAACACCAAGGACTGGCTTCTCTGCGCCTTTTTCACATGCTGGAATTCACCAATCACGAGGTTTACATGTAGTATCTCAAAACGTGAATATTCCACATTTAAACCATTTCAGTTCACTTCAATTCAGTTCAGTTCCGTTCAGTTTGTACAACCATTAGCCCTGCACCACCACGTCCTGATTCTCGTGGCTACTGCACAGCATCATTTATCTATTCACACAGAAAAAAGAACGATAGATAGTAAAGAGTAAAGGCTAAATAGCAAGGTGAAGAACTACATAGAAGAAAGGTTTCAAATGCAAGAGCGTTACACACTGCGGCACTGACCCATATTGCATACTGTCTCCAACCATTCGCTCGGGACATCATTTCAGTTGGAGACATTCAAACCACTACTAACTCGCACCCTTTCACTGTCTGCACTACACTTCCGTGTCCTGCTTATTTTGTTGTCAGATATTTGATTCCATTATGTTCTCCGTGCGTCGCTAAACTTGCTGGGAATTAATTTTGCCTAAAAACCGTGTCATTTCTTAGCATGGACTGGGATTCCGTATTGCTGCACCTCAAAGATATTCATATCCATCTAAAAGAGGCACTCGTGCTGACTGGCAGGCAGCTCTTGAATGCACCCCTCCAGCCAAGATGCCCATTCCGTCATTGTTGAGTACCAACATCCGTTAACCATTTACGAAAATGTCGGATCTGTCCCTCGCACTTCGATCACGGATCCATGTTCACACGTGTGTCATCTGCATACAACAATGGTGGCTGAACCCGGATATCGCTGATTCACTCGTGTCAACAGAGAGAGCTTCAGACTCCATAGGGAGGACAGTTTCGGACAAGAAGAAGACTGGAGGCGGTGTGGCAACATACATAAACTCCTTCTGGTCCAGAAAGCCCGAAGTTATTTATAAGTTCTCGCTAAACAGAATTGACTGTCGTGTGACAGTGTCATCCCAAGTTTTCTAGCCATACAAGCACTAACAAAACCAATTTATACATTGCCCCTTTTTTGCTCGCAACACAATGTCACACCTTTTCTAGTATTTATTGTTCCTCTTCTGGAGGATAATCTACATATTATTGTAGGTGATTTTAATCACGCATCTACCCTATCACCGACTGTTTCTGATTTGACCGATCTCTGCGTTTCTCCCACCAGAGGCAGCTCCATTTTGGATAGGGTTATTATCAACCACCCCGATTCATTTTCCTTGAAACTGCGTGCTCCAATTTCAAGTGGCGATTATCGTTTGCTTTTGTTAAGCCCCAAAATATACTCCAGGTCAGCCTTTCATTCCTTCAGGCAAACAAAGTAAATCCAAGTTCGTCTCAGTACTTTTTCACACAACAATCTTATTCTTCTACAGAAATCCCTTTCATTCGCATCTACCTGTTTCTCTTGTGAACCCCTGCTCAATGACGATGTTAAACTTTTCAAGAGACGACCAACGCAATATTTGATATCTGCTGCCCCTTAGAAACACTATTCATCTCAAATGGCCGTATATTCAACCAGAAATTGAAATTTCTAAGACGACGCAATAGGCATTTCTACAAATCTAAAACCAGTTATGAAGACTGTGGTAAAATAATCGGACAATGATCCCGAACTATTCGTTCATGTTCGATTGATATTTCTGCCGGTGTTTTTTTTTTTCAATTTTTCTCCAACAACTTGCTCATAAGGAGAGCAGAGGGGAAGAAGTCACGTGCTGTGTGTGTCTGACAAATTCGATGGTCTCTCAACGTTAGACATCAAAACGCGATTACACAAGCCCGAAAAAAATTGTTGTTTTACGAAGACGACAACGACAAAAATGAGGACAGACACACGAAACTCACGTTCGTGAACTTTGTTCTTGTGATATTTTAATTGTGAACACTGGACAAAAGCGGAACCACATGTTTCGCAAACAAACGGGCGTGGGTCTACAACAGGAATTCAGCAATAGCATAGGAAACACAATACATAATAGCAAGCAGTTCGAGAAAACAGGTCACAAAACACTGAACTACCGATACGACTTTGGAAGAGCGAGACAATCAGATTGCAAGCGGTTGAGGATAAGGAAAATGAATTTGATTGACATATGCGGGCACGTTGTTGCTAACTGCCAGTCGCGAACTGGGACATCCGCGGCTTGTCCTCTCCAACAGAACAGCAGCAGTAAAGTAAGTAAAGTAATGTAACGAGCGAGTGGTGAGTTACCATACTGAATTCGGTTGTAACCGTTGATGCTGGTTGATATACTTATTGGGCTTCAGCCTACGTTGGTTTTCGTTGTGTTGTGCGTTTCAAATCGTGTCGTGCGTGAACCTCACCGAACAGCACTGCCCCGCGATCGGCATATTACAATTCTGGCACCCACGGTGGGTTAGAATAATCAGAGAGGCCTCGCTTGGTGACCAGGTGAAGTGGTGTGAATTTTATGGTCACTTGGAATGGACTGTCCTGGTTATATTGTGGGAGCAGTTCATGACGTTCGAAAGTGAAATATCCAGATTGAACATATGGAAATCAGTGGATGCTCTACAAACCCTTCTTCACTTTTGGAATCCCAGTAATCGCAACTAATGAGGATCCTGGAGAGTTGTGATTTTTTCACCAAAAAAGCTAAATCACAATACGAGGGGAAAATCCGCAATCCAAATACATCAGAAAAGAGGATTATGATGGACGACTTACACAGGTGCCCGTTTTTCGATTCTGTTAAAAAAAGAACATTGTAAATGGGTAAAAGGACAAAAAGTTGAAGAAATCTATCAGTTTAACATACCGGGGAAAAATTAGGATGGAAGATGGAAATATGACATATATTGATGACAGAAACCGATAAAGGTGACCGACTGCTTGAGGACGGGATAGACCAGCGAAAGTAAAACGTTCAAAGAACACAAACTGAAAAAGTGGTGTTCGAAAATGGATATCAAAGCAAATGACAGGCGGGATGTTGAACTAAAGGCTGTTGATCAGCTAGAACGTTTTTTATTGAATCCAGTAAAGAAGAGGAGGAGTGGCAGACGAAGCCCCAGCTCATATGTGGTCGTGATATCCAAGAGCGAGGCAGATGTGGGCTTCGTCTTGCGCGTCCATTGTCATCATTGTTAGATGAAAAATGCCGAAATGTTACATTTAATGGCAGTAGGCAAGATATAACTATTCCTAGCGAAATGAGCTACTCAGTTTAACTTAACTTCATCACAGACACGCATGGCATCAGTGGCGGGAGACTAATAAAAACAAAAGGATTTGATCATCGATGATTCGTCTAGGGGAGCTAGTTAAACTTTGATTCCAAACGAAACATGGGCGAGGTATGCGTGCTCACCGGCGACCGCGGTGAAGCAATGAACTGGGAATCCAGGGAGTCTAGCCCCATCCGAAGGGCCTATGAGCTGAATAATCAGTCACCAATCTCCAGCGGGTTACGTGAAACTCAAATCCTCTTGTCATTTTGTGGGTTAGACCACGTGGTCAAAGACTCGGGCTAAGGTCACCTAAGTCAACCCTCTACTTCGGTTTAGGCGACGGGATAGTACCAAGCGCAAAAAGGACAAATGGATACTGATGGACGACCGGTGGTGTGGAGACGGGAAATAGAGGAACTAGCATCTGTTGTGAACTCTGCACACTATCCACTCGTTATTTTCATCATTCGCCATGATTCCGACGACACACTACCTGCACTCGAAGATATATATATATATATATGTACTGAATTGAATGTCTCACATTAAAACCAATCTACCAACACGCAAACTCACGGTTGTGTTGAGAGTAGAGTATTTTGACTTGAAAAGTGCTCTGGTGCGTCGTCATATCGACAGGCGCATTTAATGTGTATGGAACGAGTTTCACCTCGAAGTCAGTGTGCGCGGCTCCGTAGGTTATTAAATTGAGATAATCAGTCCGACCGGAAACGCCCAGACGCGTTCGTGATTTTCTTTAATTCTGAATATCTGAATATGAGAAAGGCTACTATAATTGGTTTGACCGTTATCTATGAAGTAAATCCCAGTTGGCTGGGAGCCCAGTTAACGGGAGTTGAAATTAGATTTAACTTGTACAAGGCCTTTCCCATCCTGGCAACGTGATTCCATAGATCTATCGATTAAACGTGAGATCGTCCGTGACATAAACGGTCGGTTTGCCTCACAATTCTGCCGAATGCTCCAAAAAACCCCGATAGATCTAGTTATTCAAAAACAACGAGAACTGTGATCACGTGTGCGAGTATGTGGTCAAACCACTAACCTCAATTTACTATGCGATATCACATTTGCCTTTGTTCCGGCCGACGCACACGTTAAAATAATGGTAGAGTTTACGAAAAACTGTTTCAGTTAGTTAACGAAGTACTCCTCCACTAGTGGGGTCGAGATCGAGCATTTTTGTTTGCAGGAGACGAGTCATTCTATCCTTCTTTAAATGGTTAACGAGCTTCTGCTTCAACTGTGGATAGACTGTAACTCATAGGAATTGAGTTACACCTTATCCCAAGTTGGAAGCTGAAACGTCGTGTGTACTGTGCTGCAGTGCGTTCAGTTCGGTTGTACGGTTGCGAGACATGGAGCATGCGTGCGAGACATGTTCGTCGGCTGAAAGCTTTCGACCACCGGTATCTACGTAGTATGGCTAGGATTGGATGGAGTGACCGGGTGAGTAATGTGGAGGTCAGGTATCTAGTATTTGGTGTCAATTCTGAGAATATCCTGTTCCAGCTTATGAAATCTAGTAGACTACGCTGGTTGGGCCACGTGTTGCGTACGTCGAACACTCGTTTACCATATCGCTCCCTATTTTGTGTTCCTCCCACGGAATGGAGGAGGCCATGTGGAGGCCAACAGAAGACGTGGCAAAATGGAATGAGAAAATGAACAGCGAACTTGGGTAAGTTAGGTGTCTCACGTCCTCATGGTTGGGGTCCAAAAGACCCGTCGACTAGCTGACTGGAGACAATGAAGGATATGGCAGGGAACTGTGAACGGTGTTGATCGTGTTGTCATTTTTTATCGAATCAGAATGATTGAAAGAGTGTGTTTGTACAGTTAGACTGTTCTGTGTGTTGGCTGCAGCAGCGCCCTATCTTTTCCCGCCTGTGTAGGTCGACTCCCTTTTCCCCTTGGATGTTCACTCATTTTATAGAAACATGTAACTTTGGGAAAAGGCAGCGGTCAGTGAGGCTTGCCTTGCTGTTTAACGCTGAACGATGATGATGATGATGATTTGGATAAGGTGAGCGTAGGTGGCGCGATCAAGTGAGCAGCAGTCGTGAATTACATACACGATTATACAACTCGAACCTCCGTGATGCTCCAGGCTCATCTGTATTTCCACATCTAGGAACTACTTTTGCGTAAATAGCTTCCTACTAATTTCTACACGACATATCCTAGAACAAATTAAGTATTTTTCAAATAACAAACAAAGATATGCATTCCAGTTTCAACAATGGGAACCGCTCATCTAATAGACATTCGTCCTGCATCTTCTTTTAGTAGATTTCTTTATTCGAAGGCTCAAAACGTTATGCACCAAGAATAACATGTGGAGACTAATTATCTACAATGACAACTATTCCATGGTACTCTTACGAAGACGGTCAATTAATCTCGTTAATGGAAATTTCCTAATTAGAAAACATTAGTGATCGAGAAATCGTAATTACTTAACATTGCAATGTTTAGTTAGGAATTCGAAATGACACACAACAGACAAACAACAACAACAAACCATGAACGTACGTCCGTGCACAGCTGCCTTGTGTCTAACCATGACGGATTTTTCCCCGAAGCGCTTTCCGCACACATCACACATGTGCGGCTTTTGCTCTGAAATCCCGCAAAAACAGTGGGAGCTAGAGGAATTAGGAAACGCAATTGAATAGCATTGTATGGTAGACTTCCTCAGTTTAAAAACTGAAATTTCAAACAAAGTAGAGAAACAATGAGTAAATAAATATTAGTTGAAGTGAGTCCGGGCTCAGGCTTAAAATGACAAGATTTTAGAGCTTCAAGTTACCTGACGTTCTTCCTGGGAAACTGCTAAGGGAGCGGCAGCCACAGATACGATACGCCCAGACTCATTGCTTAAACGGCCACAGACAACAGACGGGAGTATCAACTGCAAGACCTCCAACGCAAAGCAAACTGCGCTGAGACCATGACTACAGCAAGATGATATAAAAGCTAACGTAGACCAGTTATCCGCGAGCAAGGCACATTTCGGAGGCTCTTCTCGCCAGTATGAAGTTCAGACGTTCAAATCACCGGTAAGACACTTGGTGTTCGGTTCTTTCGAGCAGATAATGGACCCAGATCAACCATACTCACTTTTGCTACAAACAAAGGGGTTAACTGTATGACGACCGGCCACACTCGAACACTCGTTTCGGATGTGACGACCGCACTCGGTGCTCAATGTGTAGCGAAAGACGTTCTAAATGTACGATGCAGTGGCGATTAAACTGTCACTAACTGATCCAACAAAGTTTCAGAAACGCGCCAGTTTAGCCTCAGAGGCATTATGTGCACAGGTTCTTCAGTTGTCCCATCTGATTCGAATCTAAACTAGTGTAACCGGTGAAAAGTGACATCAAGTAAAACCAAAAGCACTTAGCACTTTTCCTGTTTTGAATAGTTGCAGCACTAGCCTTCAAGTACAAAGTTTTAGGCTCTCTTATCAGTCCCATTTCCTCATCGCTATGTAGAGCTGAGGAAAAGGTACCAGAGCCTAGCGCCCTAGGATATCCCAACATTAACATTTTCTTGAGAATGGCAGCCTCAGAAGGTGGATATTTCGAAACATACCAAGCGACACGTGACGAAATAGGTATGAAACGGGCTCTTGCTCAGAGTCAGCTAAGTTGTGCTTTAAAGTGCTTCGCCTAGCGTACAACACGTCGCTCCTAATTTTCAGTGGGCGAACCGTCAGCTGCATAGATCGTTTTGCTCACACTCAATTCTTTACTACCGATAGCAGCTTGCAGGACTTTCACATAGCGGCAACATGTCCCATCTTAAGTGCACCATCGGACCCTTAGATCGTGCGATCCCTACGTAAATTCACGACTCGTGATGAACCCTGCTTCGCCGTGCCCGCAACCAGGCGAGATGGACTGGTGGACTGGGCCAAAAGGGCACAGCGAACCAAAGGAAATTCAAGGTACCGCTAAGCGATAAATCGGAAGGGAATTTACTAAGCCAGCAAAATGCAAGACATTCTTGATAAGCGATCAGTGTTCATTAGTTATTTAGGGCGGGGGGAAGTTTGGCGTTTTATCCAACGTCTTTCGGAAAATTGACAGGCGAACGGGGTCAGACCGCTTATTGCAGTATAACCGATGCTACATCGTGCATTTGGAGTGCCCACCGAAACACGTGAGCAACTTAGTGAGGACTAACGGGGGATCGGAGTGAAGGGGAGTGCTCCAGCACGACCGGCGATCAACTTAGGTATCGCTAGCTAGTTGCGACATGATCAATCTGGGCTCATCACTGACTCTAGGAGGACGGACGCCAAATGACGTACTGGTGATGCAAATCTCTCAAGATCGCACTAGCTACAAACAATCGATGGTCTGGACAGGGACTCAATAACCGTTCTTCGTTTGCTGAGGGACAGAAATCGGGCTAAAATGACCTCCTGAATGCGCCTCTTTCGACGAAAGCCGACCGACTAGAATACCCGTCTCCTATCAAAATCACGATGCCACTCCGCCTTTTTGCGCGGATGAAGTCGAGCAACTCTTGATAAAAAACGGTACTGAATGGATCTGGCTGAAATTTGCACGGGTGTACGCCAAGACGACAAACAGATTGCGTATATCAGGGGCGGCTGTTTACTTTACTTTACTACTACAGGATGGCTGAAGCAGATTCGGTGAGATTTAGATGTTAGCTGGAAGAGGATGCGAGAGAACAGAGACAGAACTCGCTTTGGTGAGAACATCACTAGAAAGTCCGACTGAATTTTTCGATGAAAGTGGAGATATGGAATGGAAAGGGAGTAACTTGAGTCTTCGGTTGTGAACAGTGCGATGTCATTGCTTTAATCGAGGAAAGGGCGCGAAATGTTTGTTGAAAAATCAGACTTGCGCATGGTTACTGACGTTGTGTGCTAGTTTACTCTTCGATGGCCTGGTAGCGAGTAGGCCCCTTACTTCGAAGATGTACCCCTAGGTTTTGCACAACCAACGTAGCAGGGTTGACCCAGACGAGCGGGTAGTCGGTTGGCCGGTTCATGGGTCTCTTCTGGATGACGTCAACGGGTCAACAGATTACGACAAAGGGCAATGGCATTCTTCTGGCGGTCCACAATCACCGCATCACAATATCACCAACTGACTTCCGTTGTACCTTTTGCGGAGAACACCTGTTAGGCCGGAACTCACCACGTCAGTAACAATGAATCTGCCTGTCCGCTATATCCTATTCAGTGGACTTAGGCCCACCTCATTCACGGCTAACCAACGAAACAGTGGTCGTTTCCCTATTAGCCATCCAGAGACGAGTCCGGAGATTAGGAGCTTTGCCCTGAGTGCTGGCTGAAACTCAGAACACTGGCTATCGATGGCACGGAGAGATCGAGCGCTGGCGACCATTCTGGTTCGCACCTGAGGACTCAGATCATGCTTTGGTCCGTCCCGATTTCGTTTGCATCCAGTTTGTAGTCGCACCAATATGAAAATCGCGCGTCCTGCACAGCTGATTCTGTACGATAATCGCCGACAGGAGCCTTAGTCCGGGTTTTTTATGCAGTTATCGTCACAACTAAATGTGCGAGCGAAAATTGAGAGTAGATCAAAAAAGCCCAGCACTCGGAGATTTTGGCGCTGCCTCTCGCTGAAGGGTGTGTCAAAGTACTCATAATTATCCACCTTCACATTTTGTTTTCAACTTTAGACTTGGGGTAATTACGGAGATAGCCAAATTATCATGTTCCTAAAGGATAGTGCCTAAAATGAACTATGTGGACGATACCACTTTTCCGGAATGTCTAGTCGACAGTGTAGTAATGTTCGAGATGCATTTTACAATCATAGATACTGCTTTGGATTTTCCGCGTGATTTCGTTTTATTAAGAATTGGAAGAGCTAAACTTCATATTTATGACCCTGACACGAACAGTGTTTACATATTCTAGTATTAATGCTCCATGGATTTGAAAATGTGTTGGTCGTGGCTTAGGATGTTGGTTTTCGTGAGTTTCTGGTTGCCGAGCATGTCGCTTAGATCGCAAACGTCCCATCACCAGTCAAAGTGACATTGTCAGCGCGAGTGGGATTCTTCTCTATTTATAGGGTTACCATTGCATTTGACCTTGAATTTCTTCGACGACCTGGACCTGGAAACTATGCGTTCATTTTCCACTTGATCTCCGTTGGTTTGACATTTGACTTTGGAAGATTGACATTCGACTTGACAAGCTTGATCCGTCGACAGATCCGTGTAAGTGACTTGAATTTCGGTCCTTCCATACAGACTCACAAAAACAAATCTGAGTCACTTATAAGGATCGGTCTATGGAACTGAAGCACACAACATTCACATGCTCGAAATGGAAACGTCACACAAGTAAGTGGATGAAACCTCTCAGGTCGAATGTCAGTCCCCCAAGATCAAAGATCAAACCAATAGAAATCAAATGGAAGACAGATGCATCGTTTCCCGGTCAAGGTCGTCGAAGAAGTTCAGTGTTAAAGTCAATGGGAAACCTTGTGAACAGAGAAGAACCCAACAACTGCGCGCTTGCACTGACGCTGTCACCTTGACTGGTGATGAAACGTTTGCCATCTCATCGACAAGCTCTCGGTAAGAACCTAATGCAGATGAAAGTTCCATTACACCAGCTGGTGACGGCACTGACGAAACCAAGGCGAGCACGTTCTTCTGCCGCAAAATGCGTAAATAAAATGAGCAAATAACGTGGCCTAGCAATTAGAGGCCTGAACGTGGACGAAAAAAAGCAATTAGAAAAAGTGCAAACAAATCAGATAAATCGGAAAAAGAGAAAACAGACATTTCAGACTTACTCTCGTGAACGGTACTTATGTGGGTTATCAAATTCACAGAAAGGGCAAAAGCTGAACCACAAATTGCACAAACATGCAGTCGTAAACCTGGAACAAAGAAATCATTTAGTACAACATATGAATAGAGAATAAGCATATATATAGGCCTATATAACAAAAACTTGGAAACAAGCATGATGCAAACGGGACATTTCAATACCGGGAATACCGGGAAAATAAAAAGCAGCTTTCATACGAAAGACAATCCAATAACACATATTTTTTCCTCGTAAGACATAAATCACCCGCGATTTCCCGAATACTTACTTGATTTCTACTTCTCCAAATCAAATTTCTGGGCCCAAGTCCGTAAGTTGCGACTCCCTTCCGACTTTCGCAACCGGACTTCTCTAACCGGGATTTCCAATTTATGTGATAATGAATTCGACTCCTCGCTTTTAATCATCGCTTTTGCACCGTTAACCGCTCCTCCAATGAGAATGATCGTCTGATTATTGAATCATTATATTTAAACATTTAGACGCTGACTTCGAAAGACCATTCTTGTTGATTTCAGCGTGCACACCAAAGATTAGCCATTAAAATAATAATGCTCTTCGACCACAGGATGTGAAGTCGATGCTTTCGATGGAACCAACCAAATGGTTGACTCCCCAGCAAATGTCTCCAGTCACCTGGGCAACTGTTTGTGCAAAACTTTAAGCTCATAATTGTATTCTTCTCATCCCTAGTCTCTAAAACCAATTCCTTAAATCCTCCGGGATCATTGGACTATCGCCTTTCATTTTTTGGTCTTGTCCTTTTGCGTTCCAATACCCAACTCTGGCCACACGTTCTGGCCTTACGATTCTGCCGACTGGGATATTTTTCATGACTTTCTAGCGCCTGATCATTGGAACGACAGTCGTTTTCTATCTGCTGCTTCTGCGTCAGTTTCTAGCTACACGAACAGTGCACATCAGAGTATCGCATTGAAATGCCAGGGTTTTACAAGCATAAAAATGCACTCTATCAGTAATAAAGTGAATATTTATTATTTTTGCTGTCTAAGGTATAGTAATGCCGGTAGAAAACCGCAGCCCTTATACCGTACTGTCCAACGGAAAAATAGCGTACCATTGATTGTACCGACCAAATATCCCGACATCGTGTTGTGCAAGTTAAAAGTAAATATTCGCTCACCACACTGAAAGCTAAAGAACGCTTTGCACGCAACAAAGGTGGACGGCTAGCCTTATCGGTCACCCCTCCAGCGTTTAACTTTGATCTTTTTGATTATGCCCAGATTTTTTAGTCCTGGTGTTCAGCTCAGTTCTAAGCATGCTCCGTAATGTCTGCCATTCTTGGTGCAAAAAACCCGATCAGGCAAACATCGTACCGTTAGTCGAATCGCAGTGTGCGTTGATGGCGATTGAGCTAGAGTAAAATTCACATTAGAACGAATGCATCGTCCAGTTCTGCATAATTGGAACCTTAGGATATACAACTTTAAACAGAACCGCGCTAATGATAGTTCACTGCGATATGATCGATTTGGATCAGATTACCTGTCGAATTAGAGGGCCATGTTACTGTGCGACGAGAACTGTGTCAGAAACCCGCACTCGATTATCTACCTGTCCCCGTTATTTGCTCTCTGGGAGAGCAAAGCACGGTGACTACTCAATCAAGCTTCGAATGCACCAACTTTTCTACGTTATGCATTCAGATCACGTGCTAACGCCACAGTATTAAAGTTTTAGCTCTGGCGAATAAGAGTGACAGATTCGTTAACGACCTCTTCTTTTGGTGCATTGGCGCTACAATCTGTTGACGAGATGACAAAAATTACCATTCACCGCTAACCAAAAGGGGGATACGCTGCTGACGGCTGCTTATGGCCGTGCAAGGGAAACAAGAAGTAGGACGGAGAGAAAAAGAGCACCACAGCAGCTGACACGCGGAACACAAACTAAATACCCTGGTACTTTTTTCAATAATTCTCATTAGGCAGAAAATGACAACATGATGATCTCTATTCATCGTTCACTGCCAGTTAGTCAACAGATATTCCGGAAACCAACCACGAGGACGTGGGACAATCAGTTTAGCTAACGTTAGTGTACATTTTCTCATTCCATGCCGACATGTGAACTGCACAACGATCGACAATCTTTAGATCTACTACCAGCGTCAAGTTCAGAACTGTCGTCCAGTGCTGCAACAGCATTTTACACTTTGATGGTGCAAAGCACATTGAGAGTAGTACTATAACCCAAGCGAGTTTGCCTAGTGCACGTTGCGCATGGCACGCAGATTCGAACGCACACTGGACGTGGTCTGCGCAATCTAGATCACAACTTCTGGCCGTATGCTAGCTCCACATCTACATCCTGCAGACCCCGTAAAGCATCCACTGTTACCTCATCGATGATGAAGTTGAATTGGGGTGGCGAGATAGAACAGAAATGTCGAACACTGCTAGTCATTTCGAATGAACTTGGTGGTTCACCATATACCCTCACGCGACCACAGATATGAAAGTGCAACGGTCGCAGGCGATTCACGAACTTCGCTGGCATATCCTTTCGGTGGAGAGCACTGAATAGCTCTGTCCGGTCGACTGAGTCGAATGCGCATTTCAAGTCGAGAAGAACCACGGTCGTACGGCGGTGGTGTGCGTGTGTATGTGTGTGTGTGTGATGCGTTTCGAGCAACTACGGAAGAGCGAAAATCTGGTTGATGGAACCTCGACTTGGGAGGAATCCACTCTACCGGTCGCGGATGTTACTCTCGCGAATCGGTGTCAAATGGTGCAGCATCATGGAAACTAAGGCCTCATTGACTATCGGTATTAAACTAATCACATGATGATTGCTATAATCCCTGTGTGCTTCTGACAGTTTGATAATGAACTGTTGCAAGTGTCGGGCCTGTCATCATTATGCATATGGACATAAGAGAAAGGTTAAATAAAAGACCCAAAAATAGAGGGAAAAAGAAACAACGTCTGTTTTTACTAATTCCTCCTCTACCTCCATTTCACCGGCATCTACCGCGATCCTACCAAGTTGACCGAACCGAAGTAGAGGAGTGACTCAAGGAACCAAACTGTCTAACCCAGTGGGACAAATCGAGGATTACGTAACCCACCGTGGACCGGTGTTACTGACTGCTCAGTTCATAGGGCCTTCGGATGAACATAATAATCCTGGGTGTCCAGTACAACCACAGATGACGGTCAGCCTATGGTTTGTACACCGATTATGATTGGTTTGGAATCAGAGTCTAGCCAACTTCCTTAAACTGACTACCAAAGACCAGTCAAGCCGCTACAGAGCGCCGAACATTTGCTTTCGTCTTCACACTTTAGTTTGAACTCTTCTGCCACGAGAAGGCAGTACACAGGACCTCCGCGGTGGAGGTTTAGGCAGACGCGGATCACCTGCATGCATTTCAACAGCCATTGATGGCGAGTAGCCGGAAATACCCCACCCGATCATGCTGAAACATTTCGAGTTGGTTTCAAACATATCAGAGTTAGCGACACATTGCATGCTAGACGGGAACAGTCAAATAAATACCAAATGATAGACGGTCATCGCCATCGTGATCAAGCAAGTGAACAACGACGCAGTAACTAAACACAAACTGATCAATCAAGCAGACATAAAATTCTCAAGGCTAAGCGGGCATCGTCGCCGACAGATCAAGGATAACACGACAAAGTGAACTCGTGGGTTCTTGATGTTGACTACCGCCGAAGAAGTACGTGCTCACGTCGGTGTTCGAGCGGACGTGAACTTGCGAGCAAGTGTTTGCAGGATGGATCTCGAGTTGTCCCAAATCCCGTCACATTGAATCCACTTTCCCTGTTACGGATAGCACACAGACCACTAATATCCATACCACAACGACAAAAAAACATTGTCACCCGGCTCGGTACCACATATGACCCTATCAAAATTAATATTCTATGCAACTAACAGTTCCAGGGATACGGTGCCCGGTCAGCCTCCAATCGTGTACTGCGCCTTGGTGGCTAGGGCGAACACCCCTTCCACTAAGCTCAAGCATCGAGCACGTCTAAAAAACTATACTTAGGATGCCTCTGTACACTGGCAACCAATCACATAAGCTGGAATTCACCAATCACGAGGTTTACATGTAGTACCTCAAAACGTGAATATTCCACATTTAAACCATTTCAGTTCACTTCAATTCAGTTCAGTTCCATTCAGTTTGTACAACCATTAGCCCTGCACCACCACGTCCTGATTCTCGTGGCTACTGCACAGCATCATTTATCTATTCACACAGAAAAAAGAACGATAGATAGTAAAGAGTAAAGGCTAAATAGCAAGGTGAAGAACTACATAGAAGAAAGGTTTCAAATGCAAGAGCGTCACACACTGCGGCACTGAGCCATATTGCATACTGTCTCCAACCATCCGCTCGGGAAACCATTTCAGTTGGAGACATTCAAACTACGATACGACAAAACAACAACTACAGACGTACCTTCGTGTACAGCCGACTTGTGGGCGGTCAAACTGGATTTCATCGTGAAACGTTTCTCACACAAATCACATTTGTGTGATTTTCCCCCTAGAAATCCAAATGAAGCAAGGAGTACAAGACGGGAATATATGACAAAAAAGGAACCAACGACAACTTAACATCAGAAACTAAAAGGAATCCGTGACCATCAGCCGGCAAGATAATGTCATCGAATTTACCTTTGAGAGGAGATTCACCATGATACCGGAACGTGCAATGCGTGTTTTCGGACACCGCACGCTGCTGCAGTAGCTCTTTGAGCACACTGAACTTCCAGACTGAAAATGCGGTATCAGCAGAGCACCAATTTAATTTTTCACCTTGTCTGTCCAGATCAATCAGCATTACACCTTACAGTTTGCGCAGTCTACACATTCATGGATGTCAAAAAATTAAATTCTCGAGCCAATAAAAGCCATATCTCACACTTGTTATTGCCAGCTTATGCACACCAATAGAAGCTCCAAGAACCCAAAAAGGAGCAAAAGGCGGGGAACACATCTGCATCTTCAATAAAATATTTTAAGGAAATAATCACTTTGCAGTCTAATCGTCATTTTCAAAGATCCAACAGTTTCCATTGCATTCGTGCAAAATCGTCAAAATCGTCTGTCTCACAATAAACACCAAATTTATAGTTGCATTCCCATATTATGAAATGCACAGAAAAACACCTCCATTATATATCCAAAACCGAACGCACTCCGAAGTTGAGTAAGTCATAATATCTTCTGCGCACTAACGTGTCCTAGTTCAATTCCACATCGTACCCATTCGAATGTCGATCACTTCGACGAGTAGCACCCATTATCAGGAGCACTTCCATCAAACCTTTAGGCTTGTTTGCTAACAGAATGTAACTTACACACCAGTCTTCAGCAACCCATTCCTCATTTTCTGCTCAGCAGACGGTACAACTGTCGATTTCTCCAGATGCATGTTTTAATTCAACACATATAGCTGATAAACTGTGAAAGGAACAACTTGACTTCATCAGTCCATGTTCACAGCGACTACGACCTGAAGATGAAGTCCAGAATTTCTGAACCACAAGAAGTATTGAACAAATAAACACTCCCTACAATTCAGTCCTTCGCAATTTCACAATCACCCAAACTTTCGAAACGCTAAACCCATTCTATGCCGTTCGCCAGTAACCCACTTCTACCGAGTCAAACGGTTCAATCGTATCTGGTCCACACGAGTACAGCTAGGCCAAGATCGCTTGTTTAATCATGTTCAAATTGAAGGCATTGATCAAAACTCGACCCATCGTTTATCCACTTCCACAAATCGGAGTCAATTGGACCTTGGTCGATACCCTTTTGATTAGATAAATAAAAGTGAACAATGTGTCATAAAAATGAGTCCGTCTGTGGTACAAACAAGTACATTTAGCGTCTGTGCACATTTACCTCATAGACTGGATGATCCAGATTTCTAGCATCCCCATTTCCTAACCGTCTTCTTAATCTTCCCCTACCTTGCACTGGTCAGAGTTGCCCGCTCTCTCTCTCTCGTTTCCTGACTTGTGTTTGTCTGCCCAATTGTGATTAACCCGTGTGTGTTTGTATGCACTGTCTCCCGTGTTAGATCCGTATTGCGTTTGCAAGTTATAAACAATAAAAACGTCGAAAACAATCCCAGTCGCCCATGCCCACGCACAATTCACGTTTTTCAATTAGGAAATTAGCATGCTTCATCTGGAAGCACGCATTTTCTGCATAGATCTCATCGTCACAAGTGCCAACAATTACATACGAATGACAATACTTGACTAACAAAAATAACTACACAGGCGACTCCAACGCATATCGAGACAGAAAGGAAACATCCAACATGTCTACTGTACCCAACCGCTTCTCTGTCCCGCTGGTGTCCCCCATAAAGTGGAAATAGAATCGTACATTCCATTGCTTAAAAATGGAACGACGGTTAGTCCCTACCAACTGTCCTTAAAGAAAGTGAACATATACTTACTTCGAGATAATTGGAACGAGGAATGCATTCCGTTATCTTGCAGTTCGTCACTGATTGCACCTGTGTTCAAAAAAGTAGCACACATGG
>LUCM01008884.1:10771-38581 GCA_008360955.1 Fasciolopsis buskii | reverse complement strand
ACTTTCATATCTGTGGTCGCGTGAGGGTATATGGTGAACCACCAAGTTCATTCGAAATGACTAGCAGTGTTCGACATTTCTGTTCTATCTCGCCACCCCAATTCAACTTCATCATCGATGAGGCAACAGTGGATGCTTTACGAGGTCTGCATGATGCAGATGTGGAGCTAGCATACGGCCAGAAGTTGTGATCTAGATTGCGCAAACCACGTCCAGTGTGCGTTCGAATCTGCGTACCATGCGCAAAGTACACTGGGCAAACTCGCTTGGGTTATAGCACTACTCTCAATGTGCTTTGCTTCATCAAAGTGTAAAATGCTGTTGCAGCACTGGACTTGATGCTCCATGGTGAGGATCTAACGATTGTCGCCCCTTCACTTACCTCGACAACTGCGTGTTAAAGGGTAGTAGCAAGCTAATGGAGATGGTCAAGCGTATATCTAAACCTCGAGAGGTGTATGTTGGAATGAAGCACTTTTGAGTTGAAAGGTCATGGCTAAAGTGACGCAGATCAGTCAGTTCTGCCACATGATTGTGGGACATGTTGTCAGGTGACGAAGATGCCCGTCACTCAGGAATTTTCGATCATCGATGTCTACGTAATATTGCTAGTGTTGGATACAGTGGCCACGTGTGTAAAGTGGAAATGGAGGATCTATCATTAAATGCTCGTTATGAGTACCTCTCATGTAAGCTTATGGATACAACCAGACTTCATTGGTTGCTTCATGTGTTGCACTTGGCAAACATCCAGTTATCACACCGCGACTTGTTTTTTGTTCCTCCTACAGAATGGACCAGGACATGTGAAGGACAACACATGTCGTGGCAACGTGGAATGAGAAAATGTGTAATAAATTTAGCTAAACTAAGTGTCTCATGTCCTCGTGGTTGGACTTTGAAATATCCGTCAACTAGCTGACAGTGAACCGTGAACAGGGATAATCGTGTTGTCATTTTCTGTCTAGTGAGAATGAGAGAAAAAATGTATCTGAACAGTTAGGTCGCATTCCGTGTGTTTGCTACTACGACACTCTTATCCTTTTCGGCCCTCATAGGTCTACTCCCTGTTCCCCTTGCATATTCATTTTTACTATAGCAACGTGTAACTCTGGGAGAATAAAGGCACTCAATAAGATGTTCCCTGCTGTTTAACACTAAACGATGATGATGATGATGACGATGATGACCAAACTCAATCATGTACTTGTTACATAAGCTCACTTCAAATCGTATTGGAGACAAATATGAATACGTGTTTCACCTTGAACCCGGACAGCAATGCCCATGAACCACTTTCTAAGTTTACAGTCAAACAGCCTCGCAATTACACAAATCGCCGCGACTGCCTATTTTCGAATGTTACGGATGTAATATCAATGTTACTCAAGTGCGCATGTGATGCGAATGGCAGGGAAGTCATCCCAAAGAACTAAAGATGACAGGTGGAAAACTGCTGTCGCCCGGCTCGTTACCACGCCTGACCGAATGGGACCTTATGTGATCCAGTGCCACTCCACGCTTCAGGGTCACGGTTCCCGGTACTCCTATCCGTGTCAGAAGCCCTTGTGATTACGAGGTACCTCTCCTCACTTATAGGCGAAGCGCATAATAAAGAACATTCATATCTAGTATCCATCCTATTCACGTGACCTCGTAGGCTACACTCAGCTTCGTCAACAACTATCATTTCAGCCAGGAATGATGTGCACATTCTGACCTAGACACTGTTTGTCGAATTACATCCTGAGGCTACTAAATGGTGAAGATGATTATAAAACATGCGATATCCGTTTTCTGTCCGCATCTCGAATTCCAAAACTTCAGAAATCTTTAGAATGGATAACAGGAACGAAAATAATCACCACTTGGTAAGCAAAACTATGAACCCTATTTCTATTACCCGACTACATAGCGCAACTCAGTCAACCCTTCTGAAACAAAATCCACGCACTATTAACTTGGGAAATTCCAAGGTTGGTTGCGCGACGATGAATCGTGTTAGACCAATCGCGATCGGTGTACCCGTATGGATGCATTCCGACCTTGTCGGACAGCGGGTGAATACAGATGACCGGACCAAATCGAGACCACATTACTTCATTGACTGCCAGTTGCCGGTGTGATTGCCGTGATTGGAAAGCAGGAGTGGAGTATGCAAAATGAGAAGTTCATATCCCAACTTCTGCCAACTAATCGCGCAGTAGTAGTCCGGATTCGGTAACAGGAGGACATGAACCCAATCAGGTGAAATGTAATAAACGAGATGGACCAATCAAGGCGCGACCCGGACTACCGATGTAAAAATGGAGTCGCAAAGGCACAAATATGCAAGGGGAATATGAGGTTTTCGTTTAATAAAACTTGATTTTGTCCCGGTTCCGCTTGTTTGTTCTCGCTTGAGTTATTGGGGACGGACGATGACGGTCTAGAGACAGAAATGACTGACTGGAGAGCAGACATTCGAAACAGTAAAAAGCCATTATGCAACACGCAACACTGAAAACAATCGGAAGTGTGATTGCAGAATTA
The DNA here is from genome assembly GCA_008360955.1 of Fasciolopsis buskii. Taxonomy (NCBI): domain Eukaryota; kingdom Metazoa; phylum Platyhelminthes; class Trematoda; order Plagiorchiida; family Fasciolidae; genus Fasciolopsis; species Fasciolopsis buskii. Next base: position 36,049 of record LUCM01008884.1, on the reverse strand, counting down.
TGTCTCAAGCATTCACCGAATTGTGTGCATAAAGGCAGAATCCAAACCAAACAATGCGGTTTATCTCAGCTACTCAACGATTTCTAGGCACAAAAGACAATCCACAGACTCATTAACATATCAGAGGCGCTACGTGATACTTACTTGGTTTACGTTTCGGTTTTGCGGGGCACTTGTTGGAAGGCTTTTCTACGTCGTCAGGTTTTAGCACAAGCTCGTCCGAGGGAAACTTAGCCAAAATATCAGAATCTACTGGTTATGGGAAGAGGGGAAGGAAAAAGTAGGATACCAAGTAATGGTCAAACCATCAATTTCATATGCACAGTGTATCCAGAAAAAGCTGTCATATTCCGAAATGTTTAATAGGTGTGCTTCAAACATAAACGACGGATTCAAAGCCTATTGGAAGTCACAAAAACACGAACATTTGCCACGGGAAGATCAATACTCAGTGTGCAATGTATAATTTCTTGCTGCCCAAAGGTGAATTACAGCATAAGAAAAAAGTCTCATAGCCGAAAGGTGCTGTAAAAGATGGTTACATGGAGGAACGCTAACATAAGATCCTGTTTCGGAGAACTGAAGCACTATCCATGGAATTAGAGAAAGAAAGCAAATAAGCTCCACAGTATAACATTGCGGATAGGAGAGAAGAGTGAAGGATAGGAGTATGACGTCTAGTAGTGACAAAAACTAGTAAAGATGAATGGTTATCCGATTGCGGAATGAAAGCGAGAAGATTACATAGATAGGAACAGTCGGATTAAGATTCGAAAGGCAGATATGGAAAAAATAGTGGCGGTTAGTAAAGAACCGAAGGAACTACCTGATCATCAACGAACCTGATATGTATATATATATATAACACCGTTTTGAAAACAAGCATAGTACCAACGCAACGACATGTAAACTGACTTTCAGAAGTGCGTAAAAAATTTTGTTTTCCCTTAAAGATTTTGCGATTTTGTTTTCGGCTTTTTCAAGGGGACGAGTTCTGGGCACAGGGAATACTGCAATTCGGTCCTGTGATATATATCTAAGCGTCCCCTACCACTAGCAATCCTCATCTCTTGGACCCCCAACTAGGAAGGCGGAAAGCCCCATCCGAGAACAAAACCGAAGCTAACCTCTTTAGACATCTACACCAAGTCATAGCCTAACCGTCATATCCCTCCTTCAAACCTTTCCCAGAGCGTTCAAAGAGTACGAAAAGGTAGACGATGGGCAGGCATACATAGTACGTGTCCAAACCAACGAAGGCGATGTGGAGCGACTATCTCAGTCACCGGACGACTCCCTGCACCTAACATCACGATTGCTCACCCGATGTTTGCATAGGACCTGATTAATGCGTCGCAGGGAACAGTGGTCGAACACTAAAATTCGCCGGGCATCTACTACGCGGAGAGGTCTGATCTCGCAACCATAAATAGGAGTGCCACGAACTGTGGCATTATATATCCTGGTAGTTTTGTATTGAAAACAAATGAAGAAAAAGGGAAGCAGAAGAGGCGTCAGAATGCACACAACTACGGTATTTAGATGCGGAGCGGGTAGAGGCTTTGCACGGGAGAAAGTGAACTAGAGCGGTGCGGAATGGGAAATGGAATTTCTTTTATGACATGCCTGAGGGATAACTGCAGTGGAAGGGACATATACCATAGCCATTAGGGTCCATTCCCCGGGGAGGGGGGCGGCAACCGTGAACTCGAAACTTGGAGTGACATTGAATCAAATGCAGTTTCAATAGATCGGGTGTGGTAACGAGCCGGACGACAGCGAGTACGCGCAGTACAAGAAGACCGACTCATAAAGGGATGAAATTTGTGGAGTGCAGTACATTCGAGTCCATGGGTAGATGCTGAATGAAAGGATAACGTCTTATGGAATTCGAAAGAACAAATGTTGTGGAATCATTAAGTACTGGAAGACTGTGGGGCTCTGCTACTAGACGTGTTTGAGGTTGGAGTTCAAAGATGCACCAACTGTCTTAAGGTCACGGCCATTGTCGATATCAGAGTGACTAGGGATGAAACAAGAAAGGGACAGTCGGTGCTCAGAGGGTCAACATTGACACACCAAACTGCAGGCTCCGGGTTCGACTCCTCTCAGGTCGGTTAACTTCCCCATTTGGCGGCCCCTGTTGGCTGAAACTCCCTTCCTAAAAATAATGTACCCTGTTGTTTCATGGCTAAAGAAGATAAATAATAAAAGAATAAAAAAGAAAAACAACGGAGGCTTGGGTCAACGGAAAAGAAATGAACTCTCCGAAAAAATGGACAAGAAATCAGTGATGAGTAAAGGGAAGAGGGTGAGTGTAAGAACCAAATACTGGGAGAAGACAGTAAACGCAAGAGGTGGATGAGACAAAACCCCATCAATTCAAACGGGATACATGACGTCCACGGTACGAGGGCCGCAGAAACCTCGCAGGTGGGCACTTTCACCAACGGATCTATGAGATCTTAAACAGATTGTGGGGGACCGTAAGTGATTCTACGTAGTGGACGAGTGGGGCCGATCAGGAATGTGGGACGAAATTCAGATGGCTGGCCCTGTCACGAGCCTTCCCTTGGAACCAGGGCGAAGGACAGCGATTCCGAATTCGCTCTCAGGTTTACAGTAGACATGATTCGTGGCCCGTTGAGACCAATTAGTGCGACCTGACTTTTCGGGGTCAGTTCATCATTACTCTTCATTACAAATAAGGCAACTGGATAGGCTGGAGCCAAATCGAGAGAATAAAAATGTTAGCTCCTTACAAACAAGACCAGGTGTTACAGAGGAGTGGAGATCTGAGAGAACAAGATTTGAGAGACCTTTGTTGAGGGACCAGAATGTCCGGCTACCTGTGGTAGATGAAATCAAGCGTTCGGTTTTGTAATGGATGGAACGCTCTTTGCTTTCGCATATGGCCAACCGACATCTGCTCATAGTTCACACAAATCAGTGATGGGAGTCGGAAATGAACAAGCAGTCCAAGAGGCGACATGTTAATCGACTTATACACATCAAGCGAGCACATACTTGCATCAAGGTAGGTAACGACTTAGGTTATGAAGAACTTTTAACTTGGGATAACAAATAACGGTGCGAGTCCTCAGCAAGTCCGAGTGGGACGATAGTTGTTATAAAACGCAGAAAAGAAGTTCCACTATCTAGCTTACAAGGTGATCGACGAGTTTGGAAGTCGAGCAACTTCCCCCCCCCCTCGAGGTGCCGATCGCCCAGTCCACCAAACGGATCTGATTACGTCCGGTCACCATCTTACCACCCACAATCTAACTGACAAGCAGAACGCCTTGTGGACACATTCAAAAGAGTACTCCTCAAATCCCGTGGAGAGGGGACGGACGAGGAAGTTCTGCAACAATTCCTACTGGCGTACCGAACCACACCAAACTCCGCATGCCCCAACGGCACGACTCCAGCAGAAGTCTTGATGGGACGGAAGCTCCGCACGATAAACCACGCAATGATTCCCACAGAAAGAGTAAACATCCAGGGGCAGGTATCGAAGACATGTTTCTTTATCCCCGGATCGGCAGTGTACGCAAGGGATTGTCGTGCGAATCGCAGCTGCTGGACAGAAGGCACCATTCAAAGAGCAATCGGCCGAGTGTTGTAAGAGGTGGCAGTTGCGAAGGGAATCTGGATTCGACATAAGAACCAACTGAAGAAAAGAGCGGGAATCCCAGGACCAAGGTATGTCGAACCAGGTAACTTACCACTGGATTTACTACTGGATATCTTCAACATGCCAGTAACTACCATGACGACCCCCAACCGACGTTCAAACTTCCAACCTATTACCAAGGAGATGGTCCGACCGTCCAAGACGACCGACAAAGAAAAACTGCAGCTAAACCCTCGATCACGCCAGTACCACCTTGAGAGGGGGAGGTGTTGGGGAGAAGGCCATGTCACCCCCTAATCTTTCATGAGGATTCTATTTTGTTATTATCTTTTCCTAAAACTGTATCGTTTTCTTGCTTTTCCGCTACTTTCGGTTTCACCTTGGATTAAATTATCGTCATGCCCTCCATTGCTGAGCGCTGATTAGTCAGTTTTATAGCGTTTGCATTAATTCGCAAGATCGGACGCCCGACCTGGCCTAAGACTATATAAGTGGTGGTGACCCGAGCTTACTCGCCATGTTCTTCCTGCTTACCTCCTTGGCCGTCGTGCTGTGTGTCAATACACGTTACTCGTGAGGCTCTGTCTTCTGTGTTCAGCTAGTGGGAGACCTACCTTGAATCGTGCGCGTCGCATACTGTGGTTCCAGTATCGGATTAACCGTTGTGCGATTACGGGTCAGTGTCAGTTCAATTTATGATTGTGCTCATAGTCTCAGAGGACTGAGACTTGTGTTGTGTCCGTTTTGTGCTCCCACTAATGCATAGCAATTTCTTTCGGTTGTGCAAATCGATATGCATTTTTATGGTCCTGATAGGAATTTCCATCAAAACAAGCATGTAACGTTTCCTTCCATCGTTATTTGTATTGATGTTCTTTCGCTTTCAAAAATCTCGGCATCCACTGCTCTTCTGCCAAATGATACCTAACCTGGCCATGTATCTTCTCCCTCTACTAGATACCTTCTAAGTCTAGGATTTTCTTAGTCCAAAACATAGCCCGAAGCATCCTGTTCACCTATTTTCATCTGTACTTTTGCACATAACCGCATATCGTAACCCTGGGTTTCACATTTTTCCTATCAATCATTCAAACAGTGTGCCGCTACGGCAGAAAACCATGCAATCAGGAACAGATAAGTAGTTCAGCAAACTGAGTGCGAAAATCACTGGTAAAGCACCAAAATACAAACTAACGAATGCTCATACACAGTCTACATGGAGGCCACTTGCATGTGAAGTGAACACGCAGGCTTAAGCAGTGCGGTCAAATCGTTTCCTGATTCTGCACTAATGCCATCAACAGATGAATTCATCGTACCACAGCTTTTTATGTCATTTTATACAGGGCGTGTATTAGGAGAGCAAGAGTTAGTACCATTGCTCAGAAAAGCACACCCCTATCACTGCAGTCATACGTGAAGCACATGAGCAAAAGAAATACTCGATAAACACATTGGAGTCCATGTTCATGATGCGTTTCGCACCTTCGTGTGGTGGAATGATGCTGAAAGAGTACACCAGCTCTAAGCTAAGCGCTATTTTGTAGGGGAAGAGATTGGCGACGTAGATGTTTTGTCATTTTGGCGGCCGCGTTTCACCCATTGGCTCTATTGTAAATCAAGTCGGCTACACGGCACTAAAACATCACCATCACAGACGCGAAAACTGTTCGCGGCCAGGCCCAGATATCTTCGAAGTATTGCTAAAATACGTTGGAAGGAATTTCATTAGCAATATTGAAGTTAAGCGTAGGGTAAGAGGGCTTCAGAGACCAATCCTCAGAGGAAGGGAAGAACCGAAATTCTTTAAGGTGACTGAAACATTTAATAACCACCACCACAGATCGACTTCCTCGATATATGATACTCCCCGAGACAGTCAACAGATGAAAATGATTCTAGATCATTTGTCTATGATGAACTGTCAACTATATTTGAAAACCTAAACGACCGGACTATCCCGAGAAGAATGAGAAAGATCGCTGCGTTAAGGTCTACCAGACCCTCCGGCGCGACGGTCGGAGACAAATGGTGATATGGCTGAATGCCGCACTATGTGGTATTCTCGCACTAATTGCATGATTTTTTTTTACTTACTGCCTCCGGTTCTCATATCCAGTATGTATATGCAGATACATGCATGTTATATGGATGGATTTTTTTATTAACGGGTATGGCCCACATTGCATGCGATAAAAGTACATCACCATCCCAACGAAGGGCATGCCCAAATCAAGGGACAAACACTTTGTTTGCATGCAACACGAAGGAAGACGACGACGGGGGAGCATATTGACAGGATTTCTACCAGAAACAGTGGCTCTTATAGGGCTTACCGAATTGTGTTTAATTATGTCAAAACACGACAGAAAGAGGGCATACCAATAAGATTTGCAACACTCAACGACGTGTCAGAGTTAACGGTCATGTAAAGAACGTCAGTCAGTGCTTGACCTTCGATCATTAACTAGGCCGATCAGTTTGAACGATAATTTTTCGAACAAATCTGTCATGTCTCGACTTGTAGCGCTTGGACTCCGTTTTGGTATTCACGGATTGTTCGCACCGTTGCGAATTTCCATCCGCTTTACTCCAGCAGCTGACTGACTTGTTAGCCGCAAAAAAACCGGTAGAAAAATGTTCCTTCGAACAAACAACATAGTCGTAGCAAGCGGTCCGTCTGCTCAACATTAAAATGCAGCCCGTACACGACAAAAATGGAACATGTGATCTGGCTATCGGTATTCCTAGAAAATGAATCTATCCAAGCAATTCTTAGGTACATATCATTTAATTCCCGTCACGGATTGTGTTAATCCGCCTATCGCACAATAGACAGTACAGATGGATTCCAGATTGCGAACACAAAAAACTACAACCGATCATTCAAACTAACTGAGGACAATTGGTGTTACTTTCTATTTTCGTAGACAAACCATAACTTTTACGCGACATTGACTTCTTCATGGATCTTCGGTGAACAGGAAAGTCCCCGAACAGTTGTTGTTCCTCCTTGAGAAACGACGAAATTTGGCCCGACTCTTGTGTCTTTCGTTGAACGCGGTTTCATGAATTCTTTTCTCCCAGTGAAACGTTTTTTGCCTTTAAAAATCTTATTATTGACGTGACAATGTACATTTATTTTTCGATGAGATGGAATTGAAATTCTTAAAATCCTAAGATGAAAAGTTTTTGGTGATGTACTTCACGCATGAGGTTGTCGGAGAAGGCAGCCTCCGTAACCATTGGAGCCAACTATTTGAGCGGAAGAGCCGGCAACTATGACCTGGAGCGGCAAAGAACCATATAAAATCTCATTAGGCCAGGTGGGGTAACGAGTTGGACGATATCGAACTGCCGTCCATCACCAAAGTGACCGGAAGATTTGGAGTTCAAATCTCTGACCTTTTTGATGACAAGCGCCTTTACTTGACCAATGCCGACGAGGGACCAAGCATCATGAGAAGAAAACATGCAATTGGAAAGCTGCCAATCAATAACTTTTTGTATCAAATCGCTATCTGTTTCGTTTGATACCGTTAATTAGATAATGTCAAATGGTGATTGGATGATGGAAAATCGACAAGAACTAAACACGTAAAACTGAACGAACAGTGGGAGGTCGGTAGCAATCAATCAATCAGAAAACTGTGAAAAAGAAAAATAGGTCAATGGTGAATGAAGAACTGGAAGCTGTGGCATACCAATAGATGCCAATATACAGTTACACTGGCAAAACCCCCAACGATTTCTGTTTGTGTGGAGAATAATTGGATAATTCTGATGCAGATCCCACATGATAGCAACCCTACCAATCGACCTTCTTCCTGTGTGTTCGTCAATTTATCGAAAGTATCCTTTGTTCGTATTAACCACTATGACGAAAGCATCCGCGAGCCAATCAAGTCATCCAGTCAACATTTTCCTCTTCGATCAACAACTGGTAATGTACGCAATAACTTTCACGCTACACGGGCAATCAGTTTGCAATCGATGCACCGTGAGAAAATTTCAACTAGCCAAGACTTATCTACCATAATGTGCACCGAAACACAGTCAGCATGTGCTCATGCTCTCCTAGCAATATCACAAACATGTCTTCAGTCGGGCCAAGTTGAAAAAAGTTCCCTAGTCCGTCGGAATCTAGTCTCACTAAGCATTGCATGATCTGAGATTCACTGAGAAGATAAATGTGGAACTTCACACCAGCACCATAGTTTCTAACATCGACAACTCAACATTTACCAGAAGATCCATTCGGAGAGTGGCAACCCAATGCAATTTACGACGTCTGTTCTCCAACTAGTTCACCCGTGAGAAGTTGGCTGGAGCACGAATAACAGAAGGGAAATACCACCGCAAGAAATTTGTATTCACTATCCACTAAAGTCTACCTTTTGTTTTCAGTCCTATAATCTTGCCAACTGCCTAGGAGACGGCAGAAATCACCAGTCCGAGCCTCAAATGCAATAACAATACTGCAGATAATAACATCAACAGTATCGCCCACAACTTTCAGAATGATAGTGAAACAGACAATCGCTTCACTGTACCAAACACCAATCTTCCTGTCTTTCTTCATGGTGCGGTGCGACCTGGTATATTGCCTTGTATCTAGGTCATAGCACTTCCAACCGAGATCGATCAGGTAGAATCACAACTAATTACAAAGTTAACACGAAAATAATTACGGGCATTTCTACAAACACAGTAAGAATCAAAACTGGTTCTCTGCAGAAACCAAACGAGCGGTTAACTACAGACACCGGAAAAACTGTACAGCGACACAAACCGGTTAACTGCAGACGCCGGAACGCTAGTTAACTGTAGGGAGACGGGATAGGTTGAAGTCCACTGAACTATATGGTGGCTAACAGTGAGCGGTGACTGAAGGGATTAACCGGTCAGTTTTAAACATGTTAGTCGATATAACTAAACGTAAAATCCAAACTCTTAGCAAACCCTATATTGCATTTATCCTAAGGCAGAGACTATCAATCCAGCAAGATCCTAAAATGGCTAAAACGCACGACGAGCAATACATAGATAAGAAGAAGAATAAGTTCAGCTGTGAAATTGTATTTATCAGATCTCGTGGATAGTTGCTCTAAAGCCAACGCAATAGCAATCCTTACAGCCAGAAGTAGGAAATAAGGACATGCTGTTGCGTTTGCACCGTGCTTGTTCTCGAGCCGATGTATGGTGTATTCCGGCCACTTTTGGCCACCTTGTCAAATTGAAGATAACGTGAGGAAGTTTCGTTCGGTTCATTCGTCGCTTTTATGTAACACTGTACAGCAACTTTGTATTCAACAACTTTGATACAACCTCTTTGTAAGCAGATCTCAATAGGAGGGAATAATTAAAATCAATAATAGTCTCAGTTTCCAGTTCGAATCGAACTTTCGCATGTCCTGATCAAATTAGCTTCACGCAAATTTTAGCAAATATGCTAAGCAACAATGCAAGCATTTTAGATAAGCAAATCTCAAACCCGTTGATTTGCTCAGCCCTTTTACACGGTGGACGGATTTGGGTCACGTGGTCACTGGAATCCATTTTACATCAGGAAGCTTCGACACTACAAGGTCAACCAAAGCACCATCTCCCGATTTGTATACCAATGTGTTTTTCCAATCCTTCTTTACTGTTCACCAGTTAGACAGACAGGTCTACTTAAAGATTTTAAAATTGTTCGCCGGGGGCTATCAATTATTGGCCGTGTATCCTTCGTACCACTAACTGAATTGTCCCTAAGTCTATTTGACAGCACTTATCATCGTGTGAGAAATTTGCTAACTAAATCCTTTGAGATCCCACGCATCTTCTATACAACGGTCTTTAAAAGTGCCGATCTCACATTTCAACACGATCCGCTTTTCGTTCCATACTCTCTAGAATCAATATCTCTAGGACCTCCGCTGTTCCATATCCAGCACGCATTTCGACAAACCGTGAACCTGTCTCAGCCGAATTTCTGAGCAACCTATCATAATGTGTTATGATTATTCCTTGATAAGTTGTTATAGTATTCACGAGGTGATGATTGTATTTTATTTTATTTATTTTTCCCCCATTTTGTTTTTAACCGCAGATTTTTTGACCGAAATGCGACATTATTAACTGTACGCAAAAGTTTATATAATACAATACAAACAACAATCATAAACGTACCCTCGTGTACAGCCGAATTGTGAGTGGTCAAACTGGATTCCGTTGTGAGACTCGCGTCACACCAATCACATTTGAGTGATTTTTGCCCTGAAATTCCATGAAAAGAAGGCGTGCAAGACGGGAAAATATGACAAGCACGAAATCAGCGGAGATTCAAAATCAGAAACCAAGAGAAATCTAGGGCCTTAATCGAGACGATAATGCTTTCTAATTTAAATTCGGTGGAGAATTTATCAGGACACCGCAAGGTGCACTGCATCATTCAATATAAATATTATGTTAGCACGCATTGGATTTATTCTTCAGATTGTGTCTGTCCTCAACCGAAATTTTCAACTCCTCAATAGACAGAATTGCTCTATCTTTCCTTCAAATTTATCCATTCACGTCTTACATCACACGCTGTTGCGCTGGACCTTTGTTCACACTGAATTACCAGGCTGCAAACTCCCAGCACATATATCACTTACATGCAGAACCTCTACATTCACAGATGCTGAATTTACGAACTCGCACACACACACACACACACACACACACGCCAGAATGCTAATAAAACCAATGCTTCGTTCATGTTTACGTCCTCGAATACAAACCTACTTGACTCCGAAAGGGGCTGTGATGCAATGACTAGCCTCCAGTTTCAACATCATTAACCAAACAACCTAGGCAGATGTAGGTCGTATCTGTCAATTCTAAATTTTAGGCCATCATGAAAATGCCGGGCAGTTGATTGCAAACGGTGAGGACTTTCCACAAGGACGAGGCACATAAGTTATATATAAAGAAATATTTGGGAAAAATAGTCACGTTGCAATCTAATCGTCATTTTCAAAGATCCAACAGTTTCCATTGCATTCGTGCTCGTTCTCCATCCGCGTTTCCCATAACAGATCACTCTGTCAAGATCGTCCGTCTCACAATAAACACCAAATTTATAGCTGTACAGAAAAACACCTCCATCACATATCCAAAACCGAACGCACTCCGAAGTTGAGTAAGTCATAATATCTTCTGCGCACTAACGTGTCCTAGTTCAATTCCACATCGTACCCATTCGAATGTCGATCACTTCGACGAGTAGCACCCATTATCAGGAGCACTTCCATCAAACCCTTAGGCTTGTTTGCTAACAGAATGTAACTTACACACCAGTCTTCAGCAACCCATTCCTCATTTTCTGCTCAGCAGACGGTACAACTGTCGATTTCTCCAGATGCATGTTTTAATTCAACACATATAGCTGATAAACTGTGAAAGGAACAACTTGACTTCATCAGTCCATGTTCACAGCGACTACGACCTGAAGATGAAGTCCAGAATTTCTGAACCACAAGAAGTATTGAACAAATAAACACTCCCTACAATTCAGTCCTTCGCAATTTCACAATCACCCAAACTTTCGAAACGCTAAACCCATTCTATGCCGTTCGCCAGTAACCCACTTCTACCGAGTCAAACGGTTCAATCGTATCTGGTCCACACGAGTACAGCTAGGCCAAGATCGCTTGTTCAATCATGTTCAAATTGAAGGCATTGATCAAAACTCGACCCATCGTTTATCCACTTCCACAAATCGGAGTCAATTGGACCTTGGTCGATACCCTTTTGATTAGATAAATAAAAGTGAACAATGTGTCATAAAAATGAGTCCGTCTGTGGTACAAACAAGTGCATTTAGCGTCTGTGCACGTTTACCTCATAGACTGGATGATCCAGATTTCTAGCATCCCCATTTCCTAACCGTCTTCTTAATCTTCCCCTACCTTGCACTGGTCAGAGTTGCCCGCTCTCTCTCTCTCGTTTCCTGACTTGTGTTTGTCTGCCCAATTGTGATTAACCCGTGTGTGTTTGTATGCACTGTCTCCCGTGTTAGATCCGTATTGCGTTTGCAAGTTATAAACAATAAAAACGTCGAAAACAATCCCAGTCGCCCATGCCCACGCACAATTCACGTTTTTCAATTAGGAAATTAGCATGCTTCATCTGGAAGCACGCATTTTCTGCATAGATCTCATCGTCACAAGTGCCAACAATTACATACGAATGACAATACTTGACTAACAAAAATAACTACACAGGCGACTCCAACGCATATCGAGACAGAAAGGAAACATCCAACATGTCTACTGTACCCAGCCGCTTCTCTGTCCCGCCGGTGTCTCCCATAAAGTGGAAATAGAACCGTACATTCCATTGCTTAAAAATGGAAAGACGGTTAGTCCCTACCAACTGTCCTTAAAGAAAGTGAACATATACTTACTTCGAGATAATTGGAACGAGGAATGTATTCCGTTATCTTGCAGTTCGTCACTGATTGCACCTGTGTTCAAAAAAGCAGCACACATGGATTGTAGTAATCATCGTGAGATCAGTTTAATTCCCATAGTCAATGAGGCCTTAGTTTCCATGATGCTGCAGCATTCGACACCGATTCGCGAGAGTAACATCCGCGACCGGTAGAGTAGATTCCTCCCAAGTCGAGGTTCCATCAACCAGATTTTCGCTCTTCCGTAGTTGTTTGAAACGCATCACACACACACACATACACACGCACACCACCGCCGTACGATCGTGGTTCTTCTCGACTTGAAATGCGCATTCGACTCAGTCGACCGGACAGAGCTATTCAGTCCTCTCCACCGAAAGGATATGCCAGCGAAGTTCGTGAATCGCCTGCGACCGTTGCACCTTCATATCTGTGGTCGCGTGAGGGTATATGGTGAACCACCAAGTTCATTCGAAATGACTAGCAGTGTTCGACATTTCTGTCCCATCTCGCCACCCCAATTCAACTTCATCATCGATGAGGTAACAGTGGATGCTTTACGAGGTCTGCAGGATGCAGATGTGGAGCTAGCATACGGCCAGAAGTTGTGATCTAGATTGCGCAAACCACGTCCAGTGTGCGTTCGAATCTGCGTGCCATGCGCAACGTGCACTAGGCAAACTCGCTTGGGTTATAGTACTACTCTCAATGTGCTTTGCACCATCAAAGTGTAAAATGCTGTTACAGCACTGGACTTGATGCTCCATGGTGAGGATCTAACGATTGTCGCCCCTTCACTTACCTCGACAACTGCGTGTTAAAGGATGGTAGCAAGCTAATAGAGATGATCAAGCGTATATCTAAACCTCGAGAGGTGTATGTTGGAATGAAGCACTTTTGAGTTGAAAGGTCATGGCTAAAGTGACGCAGATCAGTCAGTTCTGCCACATGATTGTGGGACATGTTGTCAGGATACGAAGATGCCCGTCACTCAGGAATTTTCGATCATCGATGTCTACGTAGTATTGCTAGTGTTGGATACAGTGGCCACATTAACTTAATGCTCATTAAATGCTCGTTATGAGTACCTCTCATGTAAGCTTATGGATACAACCAGACTTCATTGGTTGCTTCATGTGTTGCACTTGGCAAACATCCAGTTATCACACCGCGACTTGTTTTTTGTTCCTCCTACAGAATGGACCAGGACATGTGAAGGACAACACATGTCGTGGCAACGTGGAATGAGAAAATGTGTAATAAATTTAGCTAAACTAAGTGTCTCATGTCCTCGTGGTTGGACTTTGAAATATCCGTCAACTAGCTGACAGTGAACCGTGAACAGGGATAATCGTGTTGTCATTTTCTGTCTAGTGAGAATGAGAGAAAAAATGTATCTGAACAGTTAGGTCGCATTCCGTGTGTTTGCTACTACGACACTCTTATCCTTTTCGGCCCTCATAGGTCTACTCCCTGTTCCCCTTGCATATTCATTTTTACTATAGCAACGTGTAACTCTGGGAGAATAAAGGAACTCAATAAGATGTTCCCTGCTGTTTAACACTAAACGATGATGATGATGATGATGATGATGATGATGATGACCAAACTCAATCATGTACTTGTTACATAAGCTCACTTCAAATCTTAGTGGAGACAAATATGAATATGTGTTTCACCTTGAACCCGGACAGCAATGCCCATGAACCACTTTCCAAGTTTACAGTCAAACAGCCTCTCAATTACACAAATCGCCGCGACTGCCTATTTTCGAATGTTACGGATGTAATATCAATGTTACTCAAGTGCGCATGTGATGCGAATGACAGGGAAGTCATACCAAAGAACTAAAGATGACAGGTGGAAAACCGCTATCGCCCGGCTCGTTACCACGCCTGACCGAATGGGACCTTATTTGATCCAATGCCACTCTAAGCATTAGGGTCACGTAGAGAGCTCTAGTGAACTGTGGCGTAGTCCTTCCACTGCACTTGTGCTCAATTTATGTAAAAGGGAACAACGCGCGTGATAAACAAAACACATAACGACAGGAAGTGATATTCTCGGGCATTTGGTAGATGCAGAACAAGAAGTCGACAAAGAATAAGGTTTCCATATCCCACATGAAGTCCCACCATCGTTACACCAACCGTATACACATACCGTTCGCCCTTTCGAGTAAAGCATCTCGTGAGCGAAAAGCATGACCAGACCCAATAAATACCATGGCCACAAATGAGCTTCCATAATCTTTATGATTCAGTCTCCAACTCTGCCACTGACAAGACTTAATCATATCGACGTAAAACCACTCACCCCGGACGAACGTTCGTCAGACTCACATGACCTATGACCAAACACACCAATTTCCAACACGATTTGCACATTTTAGACAACGAATCATCGAAAACAATTGTTTGATCTCGAATTCATGCTTGGACATCAAATAACTTACGTACACAGATGCACAATTCAGCGAAAGACATGAATGTAAGACCTCAAGAAATTTTTATTGATGCCCTCGGTAAAGGATCGAATGAAGCATGATAACACTACATTTTCAACTTTCGTGGTCGGATGTCAACGGAAAACTGAACGACTGCTGCTATTCCCATCAAACAGTACAACATTGCTAATGTTCAACAGTCTCAAGTTATGGTTTAGCAGCCTTTCCCAAGTGAAGAACAAAAACACAACTGCACAATGTGAATTGCAAATCACCACAACGTTACACGTATCTGCCCTTGTCAAGTGATCTAGCTTACATTCAGTTTCGTCTACAGCTTTGAGTTCAGCCAGGAGGGATGTGCATATTCTGATCCAGACCCTATTTGTCAAATTACATCATGAGGTTATAAAACGATGACAACGATGATAAAGCATCCGACGTCTGTTTTCTTTCAGCAACTTAGAGTCGACACTTCACCTTCAGAATCGACTATACCCTAAATTATGACAGGAATGGGAACAATCACTACTTGGCCGGGAAATATTCATTACTTATTCCTATCGTATCATTAGACGGATCCGGGCAACATATAATGCATGTAAAACTAAAACAATAATAAAAAAACAAAACACTCAAAATAACTACTAAAAACAGTCTGAAGTGCAATTTCTAGACTTACATTTCAGGTACTCACCTAAATGTGCACAAAGCCCATATAAAATAAAACGAAATAAAACAAGACCTATTTCTGATTGACAACGATTGACAAACACAACTGACAATCCGGTCTCATCAACACTCTGAAATCAGTACATGATGCTTACTTGAGCTTCGCCTCGGTCTTAGAGGATATTTATTGACAGAATGTTCCTCCTCATCAGGATTTAGAATAAGCTCGTTCGAGGAAAACTTAGCTAGAATATCAGAATCTACTGGTTGTGGAAAAGGAGGAAAGAAAATGTAGAATACCAAGTTATAATCAAACCACCAATTTCATATGTAAAATATATCCAAAGAAAACCTGTCATCTTTCAAGCTGTTTAACAGGTGTGCCTCGAACATAAACGACAGATTCAAAGCCTATTGAAAGTCACAAAAACACGAACATTTGCCACGGGAAGATCAATACTCAGTGTGATTATATTCATGGGGTATGGGTACTGTCGAAATGTTATAGCCTGCAACCTTCAGATTCCACTGCACAATATCTTAATACCCAAAAGTGGATTACAGTATAGAAGAAAAAGTCTCAGTCAAAACGTACTGTAAAAGATGGTTACATGGAGGAACGCTAACATAAGATCCTGTTTCGGAGAACTGAAGCACTATCCATGGAAGTAGCGGAAGAAAGTAAGTACGCTCCACAGTATAACATTGCGGATAGGAGAGGAGAGTGAAGGATAGGAGTATGACGTCTAGTAGTGACAAAAACTAGTAAAGATGAATGGTTATCCGATTGCGGAATGAAAGCGAGAAGATTACATAGATAGGAACAGTCGGATTAAGATTCGAAAGGCAGATACGGAAAAAATAGTGGTGGTGAGAAGAAAACTGAAGGAACTACCTGACTTGAAGCTGAGTCCTCTTTACAGATCACCGACAAACCTGATGGCTTTGCATTGGAAACATCTCTAGAAAAAAGATAAGTAACTGCAATCTTTAACTGGGGGGAACATCAGCTTCGTACGTCAGACGAGCTTAAGAGACGCCGAAGAGGATACCAGCTGTGCCCCCGGCACCAGTATGGAACCAGCTCATAAAAGGGCACCAACCTGACGAACAGCGTGAACGTAAACAAAGAGAAACAAGCTTGTGGAATTAAGTTCAACCGAATCAGCGGAGGCATTGGAGAGGAACTGATAGTGTCTTAAACAAATCTAAGAAACGGAGGTTTTGGGAGAACTAAATACGGCGTGACTGAGGGAGCTTTAGGATGAGATTTGCTTGAAGGGCTGTTAGATTTTACTGACTGCTAATACAACTGTTTGACACACGCTGAGCATTCGTTCACTGGTAAACTCAACTTCGTTCTTTACAACAATCTGAGACGCCAATTACAAAATTCATTAAATAGTGATCCTTACTGAATATAATTCACAGCCCCGACCGTCTTAGAATGGTCAGAGATGAGTGCCCCAGGTTCTGAGTTGGCTACTGGTCCTGAAAGCCCATCGAATTCCATTCAAATAATCGTGCCTCTGAGGTATGATCTTGGTCAGATATCCGAAGCATCAGTGGTCGAGGCTCTTCTGTGTTGTCTATCGCCAGTGGTCAGGTTTTGCCTGCATGCGCAAGGACCGGACAGATGGGAGCTCCGTAGATACACAGCTTTGTACGTAGGCTTATTTCACTTTTTGAAAAGTAAGGGCATTTCCCTTGCACAGTGAAGATGAATGTTAATTTCATCTACGATTCAGCCGTACGGCTGAATAGCAGAACCTACATACGTGAAGTTGTGTCTGCGATGTTTCCAAGTGCAGACCCAGGTAATTTTCAAGTTCTTCGTCGATAAACCGAACGATAGTTTAGTTGTTTCGATTGCGCCTTGCACTTTCCTAACGGCGTGGGGGCGACATGCTTTTGTCGATTAAAGGCCGAGTTTACATTGTAGCTCTAAGATCAACCTTGCTATAATGCAATGGCACAAAACTCCAGCCGCGATATCGCATTCAAGCAACATAACAAGCCACATCTAAATTTAATGTAAGTGTTCTGGAAAATCGAAATTATATCACGACAAAATTGCAACTCTGATCTCAACTGGATCTGAAATCCAGGGACTTTTGATACACCGGTAGCAAAAATAAGCAAAGTCAATGAGTCTTCAAGTGAACTTATAAACGCACTAAGTCGAGACTGGGTTATTATTGGTCAATAAGTAATTAGAACGTTCGCGGAAACTACGCACAGATTTCGCCATTGCCTCAGTACGCTCTTTCGCTACCTGCTTGGCACATGAGTGCAGGGATATGTAACTGCGAAGGGGAGAACCAACAACCAGCAACTCTGAAACTTAGAGAGGCACAAAACCACATACGGTTTCATTAGGCCAGGTGTAGCGACAGCGAATCACCATCTGCTGCCAAAGTAGCCCCCGGATCCGGGATTTGAAACTCTGATATTTCGAGTGATGGAAGCTTAATTCACCTGATTACCACATACGACATGCCAGCTAAAGGTGATTTGATTAGGCCGCATTTTAAAGGACCGGAAACTACTTGCCGTTTAAAGTTCATCTCTTACGATACCTCATTTCGAAATGATACTCGCTAACAATTTAGGCTGGATCATCTCATTGCTTGGTGAAAATGGCGTTCCTGGAATAAATGGCGGTAAAATCAAGTAAATGCCAATAAACAAGTGGTGAAAACTGATGAATGTTCAGAAGACTAATATTCCGGGACTCATTCAACTGCTGTTCCTCGTCACAAATGGAATTGCATTACACTTATCCCTATATTTAAATCAAAAAGAACGCTAAGAAATCGTACAGCTAACCGAGTGACACATTAACGAAATGAACAAACCTGACGCCTGAGTGGACAATTTCGAAGCTCCAGTTGGTGAGGTCATGTGCAGCAACTGATGACTACCGCAGGGGTTCGGGTTTTATTGGGTCCATCGTTATTATAAATGACCACAGACCAGTGTGTCAAAGTACCTGGAACAGATACAAACAGGAGAAAGTTCGAAAGTGGGAATAAAATCTCTGAAACAGACATGTAACAGATGGAAAATGATACGGCACCTAAGAGCAGTTGTTCCAGCGAGTCACGAATTGCATGCACCACATGAGTATAATGAACCATCAAAGGTTCCGGACGAGTGACGAACAGCTGTCGGCTTTCGCTTGATGAACGGTCGGCAGAATAACTTCGGAAGCGGCGACAATGAATCAAACAATGCGAAAGTCGACCACCAAATTCTAAATCTACTAACACATACCAAGTAGCCAAGCTCTGTAGGTCATATCCAAGCCTTCGTCGTACTTAGGCTACCCACATATATATCGGTAGGGTCGACCGCTGTGAGCTAGCGGCCCGTGGCTGTGCAAATCAGTGACGGATAGGTGCAACATCATGTGGTGAAGTTCAACAAACCGTTCAAAGCCTTCCGGGTAGCGTAATGACTAAGGCGTTCGACTCAAAATCGTTCGTCTCCGGTTCGCGTCCCACTTCGGGCGCGGTGGCCATGCACGGCTCATGATTCTTAACAAGGATGAAACAGCTGTACAGTGCTTCCATGGTTTCTTTATGGTGATTTGAGCAATGATATCACATGGTGAATTATTTTACGAAAATTCTAAGTTCCTGGCCTATGTTACCCGGTAGTATCCTCATCTAGTACAGCTTCGGTAAACATGGAAGCTAAGAAGTACCAATGATGAATATTTTTTAACTACTCTCTTCACGCACCAATACACAAATTTGCATACAGGTCAAGTACAATCTGAATCACGGCGGAGAAAAGCAATGAAGAGAGAGAGAGAGAGAAGGATTTCACATGAAATTCATCATACACAATATCACTCTTATCCTTCATCTACAAGTCATTCGTTTTCTATCGGGATCCACGGTTCTCAATTTGATTGGATGTTACCTGGTTGCCAAAAACCGAAGTAAAAGTGATATATATCCGCTGCCTTCCTGCTTTCTGAACGGCTCCCGATACACTCTTGAATGACCGCACATCTCGAATACTCACCGCCGAGGAAGTCCTACGCACCGTCTCCTAGTGGCAGAGGCATTCTCACGCAAAGACAAGGGAAACGGCTAACACCTGGCGCCATCCACCGGATTGAATGGTATTTGGTAATTAGTCGAACGGAGATGGTTAAACCCTGATTCCAGACCAACCACGGGCGGCGCACGAAGCATACTGCTGTATGCTCGCCGGAGTCTATGGCAAAAGGGTGTGCTCGGCACCCAGTATATCTGTCCCTATCCGAAGGGCATATGAAACAAGCATTCAGTCACTGGTCTCCAGTGGCTCACGTGACCCTCACATCGTTCTGCCACCTTTTGAGTTAGACCATTTGGTCAAAAGCTCGTAGCAGAGTCCCCTAGGGCGCCCATTTACTGTGGTTTGGGCAACCGGGTAGTAGGAACCCCATAGAGGAATCACAGATCTCGATGGATAACCAATGACGTGGAGGTGTGAATTGGAAAAGCCAGCATGCATGACGGAGTCTGCACGTTGTTACTTTTTCATTCCTTTTCCTGTCATATTGTTTTCATCCTTCGATATTGTTCCGATGTCACATGATCCATATTCAGGTTCCTGCAAAGTATATAAGGCCACAGTATACTTTCCAATTCCACGTTGCCACATCACCTGTTGATCTATACGTGGCTTCTGCCACTTCATGAGAGGAAATGAAAATAAGGGGCGATATGGCAAACGAATAGTTGCCTTAAACAACGCGCCACCCAACCAACAAACTCTACTAAGATTGATAAGCTGTGAGAGAATATTCTCAGAACCGGTACCAAATACTAGATTCCCAAACTGCACACCGCTCATTCGGTTACTCCCTTAGTCTTAGCCGCTCTACGCAAACATCGATGATCGAGAACGCCTAAGCAACGAACGTCTCGGAATCATACAACAGAAATGAGCGCACTGCTACACAGTACGCAACGACCCTTCAACACCAGAGAAGTATCAGTCCGATGTCATACGTATTTTAGTGCAGTTTATGCCGCTTGGACCTTGGATATATGCGTGCTCTTCTTTATTAATGCGCTGCCATCCTTAGTCAAGAAGTTCCCGAGGGAACTAAAACGATCAGTAGTTAGTTCCTCTCCATCGAGTTTGAAATTGACCTCCCATCGTGTTACAGTACAAACGCGGAGTACATGCCTTTGCGACACTGTCCAGCGCACGATGCGCATGCTCCGTAGATTCGGACGGGCACACAAGGTCGTCTGCGCAGTCTAGGTTACAGTTTTTCATCATCTGCCAGTTCGACTCCAGCATCCTTGATACCTCCTACAGCATTCTCCAACACCTCACCGATGACGAAGTTAAACAAGGAAGGAGACAAGGGAAAGCCTTGGCGAACACCACAGATCGTTGGGAATGAACTTGGTGATTCGCTGTATACCCTTTGATGACCACATGCATGAGAGTAAGACCGTCGCAGCAGGTTCCCGAACATCTCCACCATAACCTTTAGA
This sequence comes from Fasciolopsis buskii, assembly GCA_008360955.1. Lineage (NCBI taxonomy): Eukaryota > Metazoa > Platyhelminthes > Trematoda > Plagiorchiida > Fasciolidae > Fasciolopsis > Fasciolopsis buskii. The sequence goes on along the minus strand of LUCM01008884.1, from coordinate 15,341 downwards.
CGTAAAGTGCTGCATAGCCTTGCGTGGTCGACTGAGTCGAACGCGCGTTCCAAGTCAAGAAGCACGATGATCACCACAGTCACTGCGTGTGTCCTTCTTGGTGATTAGCAAAATCACTGACTGGCCGCAAAATGTCACAACAATTTACAAATGTCTCTGAGCAAAGAGGTAAGTATTTTTATCAATGTCTCTCCATTTAGTTCGAAAAGAGTTGGGGAAATTCGTCATGACCGAACGATTTTCTGCGTTTCAACAAGCGAATGCCCGATTACATTGGGGGTAGAATAACACGTCCCAGGGATTCACAATTGTTGTCGTCGAAGTAATTATATAAGCGCGTGGCCAGCTGAACTGTGCCTCGAAGAAACTAGTCCAACGACCGGTCCTTTGCAGTCAGCCATGATTAGGCTGGTCACAAGTGTCGCGCATAAGCTAAAACAGACTTTGGTGGTTACCTGAAGTAGTTGCTTCTTCCACTTCTTTGGCTACTATAAGCCACTAGTTTCCAGGTTCCTCCTTAAGGCATATGGTTATTTGATTTTCCATGTCTATATTATTGGCCTCTTTGCAGCTGAGAAGCTGGTGTTTTTCCCCATTAGACTAAGCGACTCTTGCGAGATCGAATATCTTAGATGGACAATAGATTTAAGACCGCAGCTAAAACCTGGTGTCAAAGCGCATCCCCTGCTTGATTCGATGCCAGCCAGCACTCATCCACACTGCAGTTCGTCGGAATCCTCAGCTCATCTGATATTTTCCGCTCACGACTGGTGCAAACATCCGGATTAGAGGGACGTCGTACAACGAACTGGGTTTCAGGTTTACGTCGATGGCCACTGAGTTGCAGCGAAAATCGCACTAGAACTAATGTATAGTCCAATTATACGTGCATGGACCAGTAGGACTCACAGTTTTCAACAGAACCGCGAAAACGGTAGCTTATTAGGATATGATAAAGTTGACCCAGATTACTTATTGGATTTAAGCACCGCATCGTTGTACGATGCGAACTACACTGGAAGCTCGTACTAAACAGCAATAACCGATGTCTGCACAAAACTGAAGAATGCCAACCCTGTTATCTGTAAGCTGAGCGGTTAGGGTGCAATGCTCAGTCTAACAGGCTTTTGATGCGTCAAGATTTCCAACTTGCGTATCACAATCACCAGTTGGCACTACGATGTCATGGCATTTGCTGCTACAAATGAGAACGGCGGATACGTCATAAAACGACCTCTGAAGCATGCGCCCAAATGATAAACAAACTGCACTTGACACAACTATCCTTTCGAACGCCGGTTGATCCTGAGAGTCCTGTGGCACACAAACGGCTGTTAACCGGCGTCCAGCCTAATAGGACCATCTCAGATTTGTCATCCACGGTTATTTTTACACCTTAACCCACAGCACAAGATGCTTCGTCCCATGAGATGCACAGGAAATATCTTGATGAGATATCAGACGCGGCCAGTTGAATTACACTGTTCACATCCCATATTTTTCCCACTGGTGCAGCAAAAAATTAATCATCAGTGAGTGCGATTCCAGCGCTGTACACATTTGCTGACCAGCCTGCGTGAGCGTATGCAAGTTGAAGGAGCCGAGATTCAGATGCGGACAAGGCATAAGAATCAACATCATCATCGTCCAGCGTTACACAGCGAAGCAAGCCTCATAGACCGCTGCCTTTTCTCCACAGTTACGAATTTTTATAAAAAGAGCGAGTACTCAAGGGGAACAGGGAGGGTAACTAAACAGGTGGGAAAAGATAAGATGCTGCTGCTGCCAACACACGGAACACAGCCTAACTGTACAAACGCACGCTTTCAACCATTCTGATTTGATAGAAAATAACAACACGATCACCACTGTTCACGGTTCACCGTCATATACTTCTCCAGCCAGCAAGTCGACGGGTCTTTCGGACCCCAACCACGAAGGCGTGAGACACCTACTTTACCTAAGTTCGCTGTACATGTTCTCATTTCAAGTTGCCACGTCATCTGTTGACCTCCACACAGCTTCTTCCACTGGGTGAGAGGAGCGCAAAATAGGGTACGATATGGTGGACGAGTGTTTGTCATATGCACCACGTGACCCAACAAGCGTAGTCTACTTAGTTCCATACGCTGAAACAAGATATTCTCAGAATTGGCACCCAGCACTAAATTCCTGACCTCTACATTACTCACCCGGTCACTCCACCCAATCCTAGCCATACTACGTAGATATCGGTGGTCGATTTCGCGTCTACAGAAGTCTCGACTGGCGTTCACCAATTTAAACCATCTGCAGCATCGGCGTGATATCCGCCTATTGATCAAAAGTCGCAACTTCTTTATGATCCAGAAACATGGCCGTTGAGCGCAGATGTGCGAAGAATTTCGGTGTCTGAACGTCCTTATCTCCGTACTATTGGTACATTATTGTGGGAGAATTTCGCTGCCAAGTCAGAAGCCCACAGGGTTCACATCTCAGATGTATTGAATGTAAACAGAATAAAATGGTCAAGGCGTATTTTGCGCATGCTTGCAAGACGCTTATGTCCCCCTAAGCAGCTGTCCGATGCAGGTACTTGTTGGAAGATGAATCAAAGTGGTCAGTCAAACACAAAAGAGGGGTAAAGGCCGTAACCAGTGGACCGGCTCTTGCTGGTCAAGTTACATTGCCAAGTTGAGGTTTATGAGTTACCCTAAACGATAGTCAGAGACAACAAGTGATCCGGCCTAGTGAAGTAATTAACGGCGTCCCTGCATTCGAAACGTCTTCTGTAGTCTTTAACCCACTATTTTGCGATTGATCTTTCAATATCCCCGTTGCCTTCTTCTATATGCAGCAGACAAATGCGAATCAGAACACGATGAGGGACTAATGGTTGTAAAAACTGAACTGAAACTGACTCGGGACTATTCATATCCTCGCTGGCTGCGGCAATTACGACAGTTCGGTCAAATTAATTTCTATCGCCGATTTCTCTTCAGCCACAAAGAAATCACCCATTACCTCCAAGACCTCCTACGAAGAGGTAAATGCGAGTTCAGACTACCGAGATGGCTTTATCTACTGACTGACGGTTTAGACGTTGCAGTGAGAGCCGCGCTGCAGTAGTACGCCGGCGATTCTCGCAACTCCTTGGTATTCTGTTTCAGACAGTTACAGTTGGGTAAGTTCAGCTAGTGCATCGGGTAGAGCTGCTAGCTATGTATTTTGCTATCCGTCATTTCGAACGTGCTAGAAGGTCGTCTTTCCAAAGTGTTTACAGACCACAAGCCGTTAGATTACGCGCTAAATGCCGCTTTTGTATAATACTCGTCGATCAAGATCGGTCACTTAGACTGTTCCACAGTTCACTGTGAACATACAACGAATCTCTCGGGAGATAACTCCGAAGTAGGCCATACACAGCAGCAGAGTTTGTGTCCGACACCCAGCACCTACTTGGACGCAATAGTACAGATCCAGGCGATTGACTCTGGTATCGATCGCATTCGACAAGACAGACCATTACGTTCAGTGCCTGTATCCATCGCATAATCACAAACTACCATCCTCTGAGACGCATTACAAGATGGACCAAGGCCGGTGGTGCTCGAAGCGAGGGTTAACACCAAGCGCGACATAAGTCAGCAACAACATGCCTGCCTCTAATTTTAGTAAAAGTTCATCGGCATACCAAAGTCCCTTTAGCTAAGTTTTCAGAACCGGCGACGCGCTTCCGCCATGTGCACGCCGGCCTCCCACGGCTACTCTAGCGGTTTCACCGCTACCTACATGCTTGTATGTGCAGCCCACTATGTTCGCTGGCTTGCGTTACAAGCTACGAAACCTCTCCTGGTCAGATCGGTGAGTATATTCGGTTGGCCTACCATAGTTCTGCCACAATGAAACTACACCTTGACGTGGTGTGACGGTTTGCGTGCCTCCATGACCCAATCAGCTATTCGAGATGGATTATCTCAAGCCGGAGATCCAATAATGCCTGCAAGGTCAATGGGTAGAGGCCTGAAGAAGTAGTCTCCTGGTCCTCCAAGTTGGGAGTTGATCTGAGTTAGCAGTTCAGTCGGAAAAACGATTGGAAGAGTAACTGATCCAAGTAGATGGGATTCCACTCAGCCATGCCCCGCTGCCTTGCAGTCAGGTTCTTGTCAGAACCAAAGGCTTTGGTTGAGAACCCTAATCGTTCTTCTGCTTAGCGGCTGGACTCCCTAGCAGTACCCGTCCATTATTCCCCATGAGTCACACGCCTACGAATAATCCCATACTGCATCGGTAGTCGCGCAGGATAATCAGGACGCGCTGCCCATTGCATCGAGCGCGGTGGGAATGGGTGGTGATAAGTATGCTACTGCTCAGAGTTCCCTCTCTTTTATTCAACCTGTCTCTTCTGCTAACAACCCAATCTGTTTGCCCCTTCTGCCTACCCATAGTATCTCCACTGATAACACGCCCGATACTCGCAACGGTTTATTGTCAAGTACTGTAGTAGGTGGTTTTCAGTCTGTTAGCTCACATTTTCTCAAGCCTCGTCAGCCTCTGAATCTGGGTTCCTTCAATATGCACACTTTAATGC
>LUCM01008883.1:54735-116583 GCA_008360955.1 Fasciolopsis buskii | reverse complement strand
GCGGTTATTGTCGCTCGTCAGGTATGCGTACCCGATGCTCTCTTGTCCAAACATCCACATACTTGTACACTCCGAATTGATTGTTATTTCTCACCACAATCGAATCTGTAGCAACAGGATATATATATATATATCCTTGAAATGAAAACGAAGACGACGTATATATCTCTCGATTTTACGTATATGTACCGCGCGGATTCATTTCTGCAGTTACATATAACTTTTGCTGCCATCAGTTTTTATTGCCACCATAAACATCCTCCGTCAGTATGGTAAAGTAATAATGCCATTTCCCATTTTGCTGTTCTGACTAAAACAAAACTGCAGGAAAATTCTTCATCAACGACCGACTAAAAAAATAAGCCAGGATCGAAGAAACCCCACCTCACTGCGCGTTTGAATTCCTAAGTTTGTTAATAAAAGATGTGCACATATGCTGGGGATTTCTGTTTGTTCCTGACGGTTCAAGTTACGCGCGTGGTGCACTGAAAAAGGTACGACGGACCCTTATAGTGTGTATTAAGCCGCGGAATTTAAGTTCGACTTAGGCGATCCACGCAGGCGAATAGCTTAGTTCCGTATTATGATCAATAAATTCAAAATTGGCCTTACCTGCGACTACAGGAACCGATTTCGGGTGAATTCGAAAAACGACCCAAAACGGTCCAATTCTTGTTTTAAAAGGGTACATTTTGGGTTGTTTTGGGGTATGTCCTGGGACATTTTCGGAGTTTGTGCTGACTGCAGTCATCATAGCATAATGTAGTTTACCTAGGATTTGTAGATGCAACTTTGTTGTTAGACGAATAGTTGCCTATTTCTTGTTTGCTTGAACGTTAGTAGACAAATGTATATGGAGTAATAATGTCATCGTTCGCACAGGTACCCGTGTGCTAAGCAAATAAAAGACCAGTTATGCTCATCTTAATGTACTAAGTTAATGCGTAGTTTCCTTTCATTTCAGGATATCGAAAAATCGCAACTGACTGCTCCTTCATAAACAGAATAAACCAATCCACGCAGCCGCTTGGCGTCTGATATATATTGTCGAATCTATATTTCAATAATTTCCAGACAACAGCGGTGGTCTTATTTTGTTTTGCTGCATACCTTTGCGTTAGGAAAAGGCAGTTATGTATATAGATCGACGGAAGGAGAATATGGCGTCCTTAACTCGCATTTAGATTTAGGTTGCGCACCATAGACTTTTTTGTGCAGGCGTTTATATTGGGGTCTTAATAAGCTTTTATTAAGAGGTTTTGTAAGGGAATGTTGCAGAATGCATACCGGGGTGCTCACTAACATTTTTACAAGACAGACCACAAAAAAGCGATGGTTGCGTCACAGTGCAAGTTTTGGGATCGGGTACGGGGTCTACGAGAGGTCGGTAAGGGAAAGGCTTCATGAATGTTTCGGGGGGTTTTGAGGATGATCAAAGGTACTGGGAATAAAGAGCACAAAATGAATTACAACAACTCACAGGGGGGAGAGGAAAGCGAAAAAAATTAAGAAAAAAATATATGCATAGGTGTTCAGAGGCACATTTTGTCCACCCATCCAGTTGCTACGCATAATTTCTTTATATATATATATATATATATATATATATATATATATATATATATATATATATATATAACATTATATACAGCCAAAATGGCAAACAATTATCAACGAATCACCGTTGTGCTTCTTCTGCCATTCTTACGCGAACACCTTCCCTTTACTCTCCTTACGGTGCACCTTTTCTCCATCTTTTGTGTATTTTTATTTATATTTTTTTCAGCCATAATACTGTGAATTTGATGTCCTTTACGTACCTGAACACCTATTTTTGCAATAACGTTTGTATTTCCTGCATAATGATTAGGCAGGCAACACATAATGCCCCTAAAGAACGTTCTGTTTCATTCTACCAGGATTTTGTGGTTTTCCTTTGATTCGACTTTAATCGATTGAAACCACACTTGAATCCAGTATACGTTTCCTATAAAACTTTCCTCGGCCTTGAACATGGTCCTTTCCAAATTGTTTTTTCGTCCTGACTTTTTTAATTTAGTAAGCTACCTAACCAGTATACTTAAACCTATAGATTCCAAGTTATTTTTCGGAGAATGAGGCGAAAACAATTTAATTTTCTTGATTCCATACACCATATCAAAATGACTAAAACATTATCACGCATAGCGGCGGACCTATGAAGCGCCACTGATTATTGATGTTGGATCTTTAGCAGTGCATGCTTCTTGTCGTTGTTAAGAAACCTCTCCTTGTTCTGATTAGCAGGTTCATAATGTTTCATGGTTCAGATACATGTATGATGGTTGAAGTAAGATATAGACTAGATTTGTAATCAATTTGTATGCTAGATATCACCAACGCTTAGTATCGAAAATCATAGCAAGTTGTCCACGAAAAAAGGAGTCCAAGTGCAAGAGTTTTTTGTGGTATCCCTACCGAAGCGGAAAGCGTTCATATTAAGCCCTTTGCATGTGTTTCGGCAATACCTGTTTATGTCAAACAAATATTTCTTTAACAAGAATACTGAATTATGTGCTGAATTCGGTTCAGATCCATATCCCACAGCAACTCCAACTAACAACATTCCTCATCTCCTGAATCCCAAATAGGAAAGTCGAGAGGTATCCAACCCACCCCGTGTTTACACTAGACTCAAGAAATGCACTGGAGACACCGGTGGTCGATAACAGTAGCGAAGTGGCCAGGTCTCGTGACCGTAAAGAAGAACACTGAGAACTGCTGCCCTGTATACTCACTTTTTGATGGGAAACCGGACGTCCGGGCACTGCCACCAGCGTCAGAGGCCTATGAAAACTGTCCTGGCTTCCACAGTTCATGAGGAGATCTGGAGACCTCTTCCAGGTGTGACCAGGTCCCTGGGCTATTTGAACTATTGACTATGCCTAACCGATCATCATAAAGGGTGAATGCGGGCACAAGATTCAGCTAATCCTGTGAAGGCGCGGCACACTTTAAAGGTGCAAAGCACACCATATTGGGATACTTCAACGACCGAGCGGAGTTTGGTGTAAAACATATTGGATAGGAGAAAAAATTTCCAAAAGTTATTTATCGATTGCATGGATTTTGTTCATGAGGGAACCGCTGAGGTGCGAGAAAGGCCGAATTAGAAATATCCATAGTGAGCTTTTCCAAATTTCCAGGACATTGTTTAAATGACTACGTTTTGATATTGCTCTTGGACTAAATTTTCCCGTCGCAACCAAACGGCCATTGCACAGGGATATAAAAACTAGACCCAGAGCCTAGTTGGCCGGTATCAGGACGTGGCGCTTATGTGACATCAGTCAACGGCACAAAAAACCAAAGAGCACATTGATCAAACAAGTCATTCAGGAGATTCTAGGTCAGCACAATTTATTGTCATGAAATCAGATCCGTTGTCTTGGTGTAACACAATTAAAGTGAACCTGTAATCATAATTTTGAAAGATTAAAGATTTTTGAAAGATCAGGCCCAGAAATTTCTGCTGCACGCCACAGAGGCATCATTTGGTTTCCGATCGCCACGACCTAGCGAAGTACGAAAGTTAGATGACACCAATTTCCCTCTGAGATTCATGCTAAATATGAGGATCTCGTTAATCACATAGTAGCCCAATGGACAATGGTCTTTCGACAAACAATCCGAATAAGGTGATGCTATACGACTGAGATTACAAATACAAGCATTGTTTTGAGAAAAGGAATTATTGTGTGTTTCCTGACCCAAAAATCAGTATAAAATTTCCAAGAGATTTGTGCAAGGTCTAGCGTTTTTGGTACAGTGAACGAATTTTCTGCACCCAAGATTTGAATGCATTACTCAAAGCCGGATAGAAAGATGTAATCTGGATCTTTTTGTTACATACGTATACGGTGATCGTTGCGGTCAAGTGGATAGTTTTTAACTATAAACAAAAATCCAAGCACATACTCACAAACAAACTAATAGACTTCAGACAATGTACGTCACTGACTGCTATCTGACGCTGTTCAGAGAATGAGTTAGCGTGCACGGGTTACCACTGCCTCAACATGCCTCAGTTACGTACGAACTATTTTGAAAGTTTGACATCCTGTGACCTAATGCCCCATTCTCAGCTTACGTATCATCACGGATTTTCTGATTGGAGTATGTCCCTTCGGGTTTGGCTAGTACGAATTTATTGCTCATGACCTTCTGAAATTACGTTAGAATGGGCACCAAAATGCCATTGTATAGTTGCTTCCCGTTCTGAACTCTGTGTGACTGAACATGCATTTGAAGTGTTATGGTTCGTTGAATTCGGTAAGAACAGGCAGTGGGTTTTCCGGGGAATGCTTAGAAAGACTTAAAGGATCACCAGAATGCAGTACGTATTGCGTACTGTAGCAACAGATTGTTCTAGGACATGTAGCATAATGCGCGTTTTTTCTAGGTTTGTAGACCACCCAGAATAACCATTTTGGCTTAACAGAAGGAGGAAATGAGGCTCAACCGGACTGACGTATATCGGTGTTTACGCAAAAGTCGTGTCATCGGTGGACGATCTCTTTTTGATTTAAATCGTGCTTTCTCACGTCACTAATGTCGACTACTTTCCATCTATGTGTATCATACGTTTCTGCTAATCTAAAATTCTCATCGTTGTTCATTTTATCAGAGTTTCCAGTATATACTAATCAAAGTTCTTCGATTTGGGTTCTAATGCTATGCAGACAATGCTTTATTTTACAAACATTTGAGCTGCAGTCTCGAACATAATTGGCCAAAAGATGTCTTTTAATTGTCCCTTCCAAGTTATTTCTAAGAATCTTCATCGATCTTAATTGAAACCTGTTAATCATTTTGTATTTGGTAGTTTTGTACTCCATATTGTAAGTACAATGTGTCCCACGATCAACATTCGGACGTGAGTTGGTAACACTTTTGAAAATGTGGGCTGTTGAGCAAGTGCAGATTGGTCGACAGATGAATGATCGAATTATTCCGTTTTTCCACTAGTGTTTGGATGCTTCTGTAAGTTCACGTGCGCCCATATCAGTGTAGAGAATGAAAACAACTTGGCCTTGTGTTTCGACAAAAATGGATGAAATGCTACATGGCGATCACAAATTGTGGACGCATTCTCACATCAAATCATCTGTGCGCAAAGTGAATGTTTAATTATTTCAGATCGACTTCGATGCCAGAAAGGCCGTTCGGACACATCAACGTTTCCAAGCTGGGCTTTGCAAACGATGACAGATTAGCCTTATGCATTTGTACGGATCTCGCTTGTGCCTTAATATCTGGGCTAATTTTTAGTCGAGCTATCAGGCTCTAAATTAGCTCTAAGTACGGTTTTCCCTTATCCGGCTTCATTGTGGAGTACTGACCCAAGGTTAACTGATCGCTGTATGCATCAAGATAGCTAAATCCAAAGCCCCAGATTGTCTGCAATCAACTCGATTAAAAATCTAGATGACAGAAAGGGGGAGCGGGGTGGCAAATCTCACATAATTTACTGAGCTCAGTGGTGGGTTGAAAGAGCCGTAAAGCTCAATACCACCAGTTTCTCTGGCAATCAGTGGTAAACATGAATGTTATGGCTTACGCGGTCTCAAAGTCCGACAGATAATTGAAAATATTGATTTCATCACAAATTGTTGCACCTCCTGAAAATAGATTTGAACTAATCTTTGTTTAGTTTCGTTTTTTTAGAGAAAAGATCCAGTAGATGACTGAAATTCATTTAAACTGGATGATCATCAAACAACTGACGCAAACGACTAAAAGATGAAAAACCAAAACTTAGTGCACTGTACCACTCTCTACCGGGGAACTTTCACCTTAACAACTGCAGATCTAAGCAGATAGGTCGATTTCGTGGAAGCGTTAGCTATTCGGGTCCATTAGGGGAAACAGTGCTGTAAACTTGTTTATGAATGCACAACCATTGTATGTTTAAAGTTACTGCGTAATACGCCATAATTTCCGGACTTATCCGTTAAAACACTGCCAACCTTAAAATAATCGCCAAATCCAAAGCCATAGGTCACTCAGACTACATAAATCGATCTGTGTTTAATACACCGTTAGGAATGAGTTTACTCTACCCACCGACTTACCCGTATGGACTTAGACCAAAAAATAGTACTCACGCGTATCTTTTAACGGCCATGATGAAATGAACGGAGTGAAGCGACAGAGAACGAATTTATCAGCGGTGCAAGGGCACACTCATTGTAGCATATGTAGCACGGCATACAGGGGCGACAAAACCCCCTGAAATGAAAAATGGGCGGGATGCTAATTTACATTCACTATTTTATTAGCTAAGTGGGAATCGAACATCGACTGAGTCGAAAAGGAAAAATGATTCATTTTTACCACCCATATATTTCGACGTTTGCGTCTTTTGAATAGACCATTTTGCTGAATTTCTAGCTCTCTGGAGGAGTCGAATGTTATTACGTGCGAGATATAAAAGTAAATTTCCCATTATTCATGCTGGGGGCCTCTTCGTGTCATCTCTGAACTCCTCGTTCCCATTTGGACTCTGTCCAGATGAACTGTACTTTCCCGTTGGGACTTGGATTACGAGGCCGCTGAAGTGATTAAAACTAGGCTAGGTATTGTGCATAATTAACTTGGAGTTTGCACCATGCTTATTGGTATTTCGCCTTTGAAACCCGTACTCACCAAATGTCTATGGTCATCGAAAATGCCAGATAAAGGAAACTTCTCTGGTGCTGCATTCCAACTCGTTTCACTAAACCGTGCATGTCAAAATTTCCCACGGTGACGCTTTCGGAGAATGAGACCAAATGATTAATAAATCAAAACCAAAAATCTTGGCTTAATATAATGTCTACGTTCATCAGCTGATTATCACACTCTTTTCTACGTTATTTCTAAAAGCGATCACCTCTGGAGAATAAAAGAAAGCGGAAAATTGAGCAGACAATAGAAGTTTACAGACAGGACAACAAAAAGATATGGAGCAAACATGTGCGATGCATTGTAATTTGTAGCTTTATTACTTTATGTTGACAGCCTTTACGTCTCAGGAGCTCCCTGATATCATACAGACCGGAATTCAAATATTTTCTTGTCCTAGGTCACTGGTTAGGTATTTTACATCAACCGAGACAAAAGTTTCTTACTGTTGATAGATTTTGTCATTCTGACACACGTGATTTCCGAGGATCTCAATTTTGATGCATATTGACAGGCGCAGAATTCAGTTCTCAACTTTTATTCATCGGCGGAAATATCGACAGAAATGTGAAATTTAAAGTGAAAAAAGTTTCCTGACTTTCAATACGGAATACGATCGAATTTTCTAAAAATCGCATTGACTGTTTGAGTTACTTGTCTGATCAATTCCTGTTTAATGTGGTCGAGAGACCAGTTTGTGGTCATCTACACTGCTCTACGCTCGATAAGCCACTGTTTCCTAAATTTTTGAATGATTTCGAGGTAAGGACTGCCCAATTGGTTATGATATGAACTTGAACCTATGTCTTCGTAGCCAACTTTGGTTGCAGGGGTTCTGTGAACGAACATTTTATCATTTTAAGACGGTATCCCACCAGAGTTCAGTACAACTTCTGGACGACCTCAAGTCCATCTACTATGTAAGCAAGGTTGTAACCGGAATCAGAAAAGGATCTCAGTCATCAAACTGTTGATGGAGACACCGCTCAGTTATACTAATTTCAAGATATCAGAGTCTAATCAAGTGAAATTCATTCATCCTGGCCCTTCCTGATCGCTGATGTGAAGGTAATCTCCCCATTCGTCCACCTTACGTAGGTTTCAACTCCATCTAGACGATTGCTGAATGTATTAGAGCCACGGCTATCTCCTCCATAGCCTTGAACTCAGTCCATGAAATAAGTTCGTTACGAAAGTCGAGTTGAGTGGCAATCAATTTTGATGTAAGACACAAACGTCGATATGGCCCTGCTTGCCAAATTCAATCAGCATTGAAATACGTTAACCGAAAGGAAAAAAAGCGCCAGATGCCGACAAAATTGCTAGGTTTGGGTAAATAAATGATCCTGGTTCTGTGACTCGTACGGGTCATTTCAAAAGCTATACTTCACCTTTATTGAGGATATGCTGGGTGAACCTAAAACTATCAAAAGAACTACGCTCTTTTTAATTCGTCGTTATGGTTATCAGGGCTTCATTAAAATTTTCGTCACACAAGATCTGTTAAACAGATGTGTAGGTTGAGTTCACTTGCAAGGAATGTGACATATTTCCTTATAGTATTGCTATAGAATCATGCCGATGCGAGAACCAAAAAGTCAAATTTCAACAGCTTCAAACTGATCGAATTGTTTTCCGGAGAAATGTCTGAATATGTCATGTGAGTAACCTAGAATAGCTACAAACCAAATCCCAAATACTTATGCTGTTTTTTTTAAGGCAGTCCAAGGTGGAAATCAATAATCCTACTTTAATAGATTGACGGTGATAATATTTCCCCCAATTTTGGAATCGGTTAAGAACTTGTTCCACTTACACAGTACATAGCAAGTGCATCCCTTCAGCTAGATTGTAGACAAATACATAGATGGTCTGTGGACCTTACATTAAGCAAATGCTACCAAATCTAAGCAAAGTGGATTATGTCTCAAACCGAAGTGAACGAAGTTTGAACAAGTGGGCTGGATGGCCGTTTCGAATAGTTCTGACAACTCCGAACAATTTTATCATAGTTCTGATATAACGTTGGGACTGATAGTGACAGGTTGGGAAATGCAGCGAATCCACAGCTTCAGCTCAAATACTCACTTTCATCTTTGTTTTCAACTCCCTGCCATCATACCGTGTTGACAAACACTTGACCCGTTCCGATACGATGCTAAAAACCCGCTAAAATTGCACGTTAAAATTTACTCACAGCACATTCAAGTATGTACCAGACGTACTGTTCTTTTGTCGATTATTTCCGCATCAATGAACGTTACTGGATTTCGGTTTATCGGTTACCGAGTTACAGTTATTCCCATCGGATGATTCGTGCAGCTGTACCCCGTCACAACCCTGTGACGCACCGTGATCCTATCATGATCCCTCTCTTTTGTTCAACTTGTCTCTTCTGTCTCCAACCCAATCTATTTGCCGCTTCTGCCCACCCATAGTATCTCCATTGATAACACGCCCGATACTCGCAACGGTTTATTGTCAAGTAGTGTAGTAGGTGGTTTTCAGTCTGTTAGCTCACATTTTCTCAAGCCTCGTCAGCCTCTGCATCTGGATTCCTTCAATGCGCGCACTTTAATGCAGGCTGGCCAACAGGCGTGTTTGGCTCTGACAGTGGACTCACTTTCGATTGATGTCTGCTGCATGAGTGAAACACGAATTCAGGATTCGAGTAGGGTAATTCAACTGACTGCACCGAACGTCTCGTCAAGATATTTTCTTTGCACTTCAGGAGACGAAGCAGCTCAAGCTGTGGGTCAACGCGGTGTAGTAATAGTCTTGAGTGCGAAGGCTGAAGCAGCCCTTTTAGACTAGATCCCAGTCAACAGTCGCTTGTGTGCCATGAGACTGCAGGGATCAGTCGGCGTCCGAAAGGATAGTAGTGTTAAGCGTGGTTTATTTGGTATTTCGGCATACGCTCCAACAGACTGCAGCACTGCCATAGAGAAAGACGAGTTTTACGATAACCTCGCCACTCTTGTTCGGAGGAGCAAACGCTCTGACATTGTAGTGGTAGCAGGTGACTTTAATGCATCGGAGTTGTGTTTAGGGGGCGATGTGCCTTGCCTGCAGTAAACAGACAACGGGGAAAGACTTCTCCAATTCTGTGCAGACAATCATTTATTCCTATCTAGTACGAATTTCCGACACAGTTCGCGTCGCACTGCAACATGGCGCTCTAGCTGGACAGGTACTTTGAGTCAGATTGACCATATCGCAGTTAGCTACCGTTGGCGCGGTTCTGTCCAGAACTGTAGATCATACTGGACCACGTACGTCGAATCGGACCATGCGTTAGTTTTAATGCGATTTTTGCAGCAGCTGAACGGCCATCGACGCAGGCCACAAATCCGATTGGATGTCGAACGTTTGTCTGATTCAGCTGTTCGCAACAGCTACCAACAGAAACTGGCCGAAGAACTAAGAACTGCGACCAGGGGCAATGTAGACGATCAGTGGGATCAAATTAAGCAGACGATGCATTTGGCAGCAAATTTTGCCTGCGGTCCTAGATCTAGCGTTCATCAAAAACTGGATCTCGCAAGCGTCGCTAAGTCTAATGGAGCAAAACGCCAGCTGCCTAACTGCAAGGAAATGAATAAGATGCGTCGGCAATTGCAGCGTCAGTTGACCATAAGCCTTAAGAATGACCGCGAAAACTGGTGGGTTAAGGTAGCCGAAGAAATGGAGGAAGGGGCCGCTTCAGTTAAAGACTTTAAGTTTATACGCGACAGTGGTGGTTGGCGAACGTCGGTTAGTAAAGTCGTGTACGATAGGAATGGAGAGCTCATCCATGGTAGACAGGAAAGACTGGACCGTTGGGCAGAGCATTTCAAGGATCAGTTTAACTGGCCATAAGCTATGGTATCTAGTCCGACGTCTGGAGCTGTGAATCCTTGGGAGGTGTCACTTGATCCCCCAACGGAAGCGGAAGTGGAGTCTAATATTCGACTTCCGAAGAGGGGAAAAGCTGCCGGTCCCGACGACCTTCCCCCAGTTCTTTTCAAATGGGGTGGAGAAGTGCTGATGAAATCACTTACCTCCTTGCTTCATGATATTTGGAACGAGGATCGTGTCCCGCTATCGTGGGGTGAGTCACTGATTGTACCCATCTTCAAGAAGGGTACACGGAGTGACTGCAGCAATCATCGTGGGATTAGTTTAATTTCGATGGGTACTAAGGTGTTAGCTTCGATAATGCTGCGCCGTTTGACACCGATTTGCGCAGGCGAATAAATGCAATATAGTATAGTGTAGATTGGCTTGCAATGAATCCCGAAACCAAATGATATGGTTTTTCTGGGGACCATTTTTCACTAACCCCATCTTCTTCCATACCCAGTTCATCCATTGTCATTAGCTGTTTTGTCATTCTGATTGCAATTTCAGAAGTGAGTACATTTTTGCTCTAATGTTGCTGGTTAATGATTTTGCCAAGATTCTGTTTTATCTCGACAAACAAAGTGTCAGATGAAGTGTACTGATCCAGAATTACGGAGTTACCACCAAATGCGCTGACTTTCAGTAGCATCAGTTTGGCTGTAATGCTTTTATTGACTCCGTTTCTTTATCACTTCAACACTGGGTTCAAATAACATGAATTTTGGGTTAATGATATGCAATGCAAAGTCTAAGATTTGTTAGCTCAGTCACTGAAAGGAGAACTCGTATTGTGCTAGTTTGCACAAGACATCTTATCGCTTAGTCGAGTTTAAGTCGAATCATGGATCAGAGAAATTTGGGGCGCATTCATGCTAGAATTTGGACAGACGTTCTCCAGATAAAAGTTTGATTCTTATATCGATGAACACTCGAAACAACTGAGCGTTGGTCATTCATCACTGAGGTGGTTTTTGAGTTGCGATGTGCCCTGTGCAAGATAAACTGCCAATTTCTGAGACTCACTTTATCAAAACCCCTTACTTTTCAATTAAATTTAGCAACAGCACAGTTTGTGCATTCGTGTGCATGAAAAGGTATGTGCGCTCCGTGAATGCCTTAGCTACTTTATAAAGTTCAGCTGGTGACCGAAGTGACCAAATAACCAGTGAGTTTCACCAAAACGAACAGGATTTACCATAGTCGCTTGTCCTCAAGTTATCCCTAAAGTTTCTCACTTTCACCTTATAGTTTTTCATTGTAATTTTCTTGCTGAATTTAGTCTTGAAATAGTATCCTGGCTGAATATGCGCACCGACGGAGACCGCGCTGGGGACTAAGGGCTACAGTGATTCGTTCGGTCACTAGGTCACCAATCAAGGCTTCTCTGGCCCATAAATGACGGGTCTGTGTCGTGTACTTTAAGGTCACTTAGGATTCCGCAATTTATTGGTCTTTTTAATCTATACATCATAAAGTGCTGTCGACAAAACTAAGTTGCTCATCCTTAACTTCACAAGATTTCTTCAGAAAGCCAGCACTGCCCGGACGAGTTCGTTGATCAAAAACCCATCCAAAGCTGTTCTCATCCCTCTTGAGTGTGGTTCATCTGCACGTCGCACAATATCAAACTTTTTTGTCAAGCCTCACACGAAAAATATTCCACACTTCATTTCAACGAAACCGGGTTAGTATTGGCATCAGCTCTATCCTCAACCTAGTTTGTCTTTGATAAAACATTCTGCCTGTGCCACAGTTTGAAGGCATCTATTTAACCTATTCTATCATATTCGTTTGGTTTTATATAAATATATATATATATATATATATAAGCAGGAAGTAGTATCTGGATGCGTAAACACAATTTGCCCGGGAGCACACGACCGGTTTGGCGGTTATTGTCGCTCGTCAGGTATACGTACCCGATATATATATATATATATATATATATATATATATATATATATATATATATATGGCTCATCTGATGCAAACTGATAATTTCATGTCAGTGATGTACCTAACGTGCAGTCTGCTTCTAAGTAGTTTGTGGGACTGCCACTTCGAAATTCTGATCGTTCTTAGTCGTGAACAGCAGCATTTGAACTAAGGTTGAATATCTGTTATTGGTTCTTTTTCTTAAGTAGTCTGTTCAAGATTCGTAGTTGATTCTGCCCACTGTCGCTGTTATTAATGGGGTGAATATCTTGCAAGGGAGCGAACCCCTGGTTACACTGATTGCCATCAAATTGTATGCATATCACACATTATGTGTATGGTGTCGAAGGTAGACCATAACACACTAATACAATCCTCCACAATGGGTTACTTTTTCGGTCGAAAGCTGATTTCCAGCAATCTCCCCAATTTCATGTTCCCTCCGTAATTGCTGGTCAGCGCTGAGAAAGTTATTGCGTCTTTCTTATCAAACGGTGCGTGGACATCTGCCTTATATTGCCCACTTTTTCGGATCTGGCTTGACTTTGGTGTCATGAGCTGTTGTTAAATTGTTTCGCTAGAGTTTCGTTTCACTGCAAATACAACACTGCGGGTTAGAAAATCAAACTTCCGACTGTGACCTAAGATGGCTAGAGTATTGAAAGCTTGGGTAGTGTTTCCCTAAAGGAAGTCTCCAAGCGTATTATCTTCCTGACCTTCTATTTTTCGATAATTTCAAATCAAATAGTGATCGCTTTCAAATGCACCGAATATGCAATGCATCAGTTATGTTTATATAACAACTGGTTTATTTCAGTTCTCGAAAGCTTATGCCAGACCAACCTGTGAGATGAATCGCGAGTGCATTCATTCAAATGATGCCTTCTTAGTGATCAGCAGTTGGTAGTACACTTACCTAAATTCTCTGTCTTGGATTGGACTACTAAAGCCTCTCTCGGATGATTTTCTCGCTTCTGCAGCTCACTTTATCCAGTCCATTGACTCATTGACTCAAAGAGAGACATCATCCAAGACAAGAATGCCCAAAGTACGTTCAAGTCCTTTCGTAATTATTTACTGCATGTACCTTTTCAGTAGATCCTTGAATTAGCTTTCTTCCTGATATTAATCGTCATCATTTTAAATGCTTTTCAATTTACTGGGTAGGCTTTTTAAATAAATTAACTTTAGTCGGAAAAAATCTAGCGTTCGGACGAAATCTTATCGTAGGAAGGGAACATAACTCTGGATGATCATCAAGACAACCGCCCACAAAGATCGCTCATTGTTGAAATTACGACCTTTCAGCATTGATTCATTTTTAGAATAAACCTTGGCGCCATTAAGCTAAGTTTCCTACAGTGTTCTCAGGCAGTACACAGATCATTGGCTGCCGTTTTCCGGAAATCCATTGGTGGTCATTAGAATTTGCCAAATTCTATCTTTCGATTCATTTAATCGTTCTCCAAAAAAGATTAAATTGTCTTGCTTCCACAATCCGGTGCACTCCCCATCAGTCCGTCAAGTTGCATCAGCGTGATCCTGGATCTCAATTTCTAACTGACCCATTTCTTGCGACGTACGTTTTCGATTAGGACGTCTGTTGGACAGCCAGACTCTTTACGGATGCCTTCTGTCATACTTATTCATTGTTGAGACACACATTTCCATCTCGTCTCAATAATGATTGCTTTATTTGTATCGCAACTCAGTCTGGATCCGTTTCCAGATTTGGTTGAATTGATTTGTTCATGTGTGTAACATGACTAGCGCAAAACTAGAACTACTTGAATGATATTTGTAGATCTCTTTGTTATACGTCTCATTTAACATGCCTACAGCGAAAGCGCTATTTCATCTTACCGGAATCTGCCTTCATGTAATTCACTTTTCATTTTCAGAATTTAGTGGATAACCTCAACCCGAACTGATTGCACTTCTCGCATTTACTAAGAAATTGTCTCCATTACAAACACGTCTATTCCTGCGGCATTTAATCTACCGAAACCCAATATAACATTTTAGGTTCGCGAGTTACGGCGAGTTATCCATTTCTTGTGAAACCAAAGATTTCACTAATTGTTTGATTAATCTTCTCATCTTTTCATCTTTTACTTCCTTTATTAATGAAACAACAATGTACATCAATCTTCAGGAAGGGGGCTGCGACCAGCAGGGAGCCGCCAAGTGGGGAAGTTGACCGGCGGTGGGAGGATTCGAACCCGCGACCTTCATGTACAAACGCCACGACCTTATCCGTTTGGCCACCGTCGGCCATATGTTGCCTGGGAAGAAATTAGTGGGGTGTCAATATCAAAGTTTTCTGGAGCATTCTGTTTGTTCGACGCCACGCTAAAATGTCTCAACCTTGTCTCACAAATGAGTACCCCTTTGGTAGGTAAAAACTTTGTAGAATTGTTCAGGAAGTCACAGTGACAATATAAATAAACCCTTCGAATCATAAGGTAGGGACCTACTAGTGAAAAATCAAACGTCGTTAAATCAAATTACGTTCCCCAAAATAATATTCTTCCAGTTTAAGCATCATCATTTATTCACTGTTTTTCGATATCATTGACTTTATGCAAAACGATATGGATAAATAACCATATTTATGCGCTATAACCCACTGTACATATGACCCAATTTTTTCTAGAAACTTGCTCTCTGCTTTAGCCGAGATAAATAAAGCCGTGTTGCTCATCCCGGTTTTCTGTATCTAGCTGGTGCGAGACTTAGCTTCGGATCTCGCGCCCTCGGTTACTGCGTTCACCAGTTATATTCCTTATTGCTTTACGCCACGTCTGTTGTTAGCGTCGTGTGTAATCCATCAGGTGTGTATTATCCGACTTCGAATGTGCTAATCCAACGATACAGCATTATCTGGTGATTGGGTCCTCCAATTACAATTATTGTGCAACATGGCAAAACAAGAATCATTCAATAAGGACAAGTTGGTGCAAGCGCAGTTTTGATTGATGGAGCGTCTAACTTTACAGCAGGGATTGTAGCACGTGCTGGTTCCTGCTCAGCTAACCACATTGTGCGTCACACTCCTGATTTTCATTTTGATGTCGATGCTAGCGCTTCATTTCAGCCGTGGTGCAAATGCCACGAAGATGTTATCACAGTCGAGCTGGCATATTATACGGACGAACTAGAGGTTTGGTTGTTGCTGCGTGTACTTGGTCCTACTGAATACGTTCGTTACACCAAACCCACTTCTGACGAACTAAGGACCTCGATGGTCAGCAGTGTAGATGAGCAGTGGGATAAAATCAAGCAGGCAATGCATTTGGCAGCAAGTTTATTAGATCTACCGTCGATCCAAGATACTGAATCTCACAAGGGTACGCGAGATAATAGACCAAAAGCACCAGCTCCCTGACTGCAAGGAGTGGATAAGATGCGTCGACAGCTGCAGCCTCAATCGAAAATACGCCTTAAGAATGACCGTGAGAAAGCCGAAGAAATGGAAGTAGCAGCCGCTTCAGGTATCAGTCAAAGACTACTTAAGCTTGTAAGCGATACCGGCGGACGGCGAACTTCTGTTTGTGAATCCCTGTGGGGAAGGAATAGAGTCCTGATCCGTGATAGAAAACAAAGGCTGGAACTATAAGATGAGCAATTCAAAGATCAGTTTTGCTGGCCACACGCTAACGTATTTAGGTGAATCCTTGGGGAGTGTCGTTCAACTCCCAAACGGAAGTGGGAGTAGAGTCGAATATTCGACTTCCGAAGAGGGGAAAAGCTGCCGGTCCCGACGACCTTCCCCCAGTTCTTTTCAAATGGGGTGGAGAAGTGCTGATGAAATCACTTACCTCCTTGCTTCATGATATTTGAAACGAGGATCGTGTTCCGCTATCGTGTACCCATCTTCAAGAAGGGTACACGGAGTGACTGCAGCAATCATCGTGGGATTAGTTTAATTTCGATGGGTACTAAGGTGTTAGCTTCGATAACGCTGCGCCGTTTGACACCGATTCGCGAGAGTAATATCCGCGAACAGCAGGCCGGATTTCGGCCAGGTCGAGGTTGCATCAACCAGATATTCACTTTTCGGGAGTTACTGGAAACACGTCACACATAACGGCGCCCTATGATCGTAGTCTTTCTGGACTTGAAAAGTGCTTTTGACTTCGTGGATCGACCAGCACTACTCCTGTCTCTTATACACATCTAGATGTGTATAAGAGACAGNGTGCAAATGCCACGAAGATGTTATCACAGTCGAGCTGGCATATTATACGGACGAACTAGAGGTTTGGTTGTTGCTGCGTGTACTTGGTCCTACTGAATACGTTCGTTACACCAAACCCACTTCTGACGAACTAAGGACCTCGATGGTCAGCAGTGTAGATGAGCAGTGGGATAAAATCAAGCAGGCAATGCATTTGGCAGCAAGTTTATTAGATCTACCGTCGATCCAAGATACTGAATCTCACAAGGGTACGCGAGATAATAGACCAAAAGCACCAGCTCCCTGACTGCAAGGAGTGGATAAGATGCGTCGACAGCTGCAGCCTCAATCGAAAATACGCCTTAAGAATGACCGTGAGAAAGCCGAAGAAATGGAAGTAGCAGCCGCTTCAGGTATCAGTCAAAGACTACTTAAGCTTGTAAGCGATACCGGCGGACGGCGAACTTCTGTTTGTGAATCCCTGTGGGGAAGGAATAGAGTCCTGATCCGTGATAGAAAACAAAGGCTGGAACTATAAGATGAGCAATTCAAAGATCAGTTTTGCTGGCCACACGCTAACGTATTTAGGTGAATCCTTGGGGAGTGTCGTTCAACTCCCAAACGGAAGTGGGAGTAGAGTCGAATATTCGACTTCCGAAGAGGGGAAAAGCTGCCGGTCCCGACGACCTTCCCCCAGTTCTTTTCAAATGGGGTGGAGAAGTGCTGATGAAATCACTTACCTCCTTGCTTCATGATATTTGAAACGAGGATCGTGTTCCGCTATCGTGTACCCATCTTCAAGAAGGGTACACGGAGTGACTGCAGCAATCATCGTGGGATTAGTTTAATTTCGATGGGTACTAAGGTGTTAGCTTCGATAACGCTGCGCCGTTTGACACCGATTCGCGAGAGTAATATCCGCGAACAGCAGGCCGGATTTCGGCCAGGTCGAGGTTGCATCAACCAGATATTCACTTTTCGGGAGTTACTGGAAACACGTCACACATAACGGCGCCCTATGATCGTAGTCTTTCTGGACTTGAAAAGTGCTTTTGACTTCGTGGATCGACCAGCACTACTCAGTGCCCTCCACCGAAAAGGTATGCCAGCGTAGTTCATGAACCTGTTGCGATCATTGTACCCACGTACGTGTGGTCGCGTGAGAGCATATGGTGAACTTTATTCGAAAAGACTAGAGAGGTTCAACGAGTATGACCAACCTCTCCATTCCTACTCAACTTCGCCATTGGCGAGGCAATGGAAGACACTTTAGGAGGACTTCCGTATGTAGGGGTCCAACTGGGAAATGGGGAGAAGCTGTGTTACCTTTATTACGGAGATGATATCCTGTGCCTGTTCAGATCTGCAGAATATGCACAACGTCCACTGTGGAAGGAACAAAGTAGAGGTTAGCAGATGACGTGGAAACGTGAAATGAGAAAATGCACAGCGAACTTCCTGTTTGGGTTCCGAAAGACTCGTCAACTAGCTGGCTGTAGACACTGAAGGATACGACAGTGAACCGTGAATGGAGGTGATACTGATTTCATTGCTTGTCGAATGGGAACGGTTGAAAATTGCGCTTGTACAGCAAGACTGTCCTCTATGTTGGCTATTACGGGATTCTTATCTTTTCCCGCCTATTTACGTCCACTCCCTGGTCTCCTTGCCAATTCACTCCTTTAATAGTAACGAGCAGTGTAGAAAAGTCAGCGGTCGTTGAAGCTTCCCTGCTGTTTAACGCAAAAAGATGATCATTTTTTCAGTAGAACGACCTAGCCATTACTCTGCTGGTTAAGTTCTGAACGGTATACTGAACTTCACCGCATGATATTGCGTCCATCATTCATCGACTTCCACGGCCACGTGCCGCTGGCGCACAGCAATTTACCACTAATGAGAGATGACTTTGCTAGGCTAGTTTTACAATGATCAATACACTCATAGATGTAGCAATATTCCTTACATCTGAGAAGTGGATTTCTTATTAGGATTAACACCACATTTGGTGTGAAAATGTCTCCAGCAAGGATTCCGGGGACGAATATTACTCACATTTCCCCAATCATTTCCTGTGCAGATATTTTGCTGGCGAAAAGTATCTAAAAGAATCCCGTCTGTGTCATGATTCAGCTTCTACTTCCAGAACTCCAAGGTTGTTACAGAAGAACTGTCTACAACAGTGACCTCGCTTTACAAACCTGTGTTCCGGGTTTTCCCTCCTTCTATCCGGTAGTAACTGTTTTCCACAACAACTTTTATTGGGAAAGGCTGAAGTAAACCTATTCTTCTCCTCCGGTAGAATCAAATCAGGCAAGGCGCTGACCCTAAGCTTTTAAGGCTGAGGAAGGCGAATTTGTTTTGCTGTTGCATGATTGCAACATAGACCACACAACTAGCGTAAAAAGAGAGATAAAGTTACAGAGGATTTCTAAGTTTCTCCAATAAATCATATAAGCACCGAAGCGCGTATTTATTTGGGCATGGTTGGTACAGTCAAATTAATAAGCTGTCCTGCAATTCTCTCCTACTCCGTTTTTCACTTTGCCCACTTAACTTATTACTGTCCTTTATCCAGTGACTATTGCGAATCAACCTCAAAAAATCCCACAAATGAAACTATTTCCAAGATCGACATGACATGATAAAAGAAACCTAAGGAACTCACACGAACGAAAATCTGCGGTGCAATTGAAGATGCCATCATTCCAGTCACGAAACGGGCCTTGTCTGGGCTTTGACGCAATGGGGATTGGATGTTTGAAGGCCAACGGTTCTTCCATCAAGTCTCCACTATATGCTCTCATTTAGCGCCTTTTTATACACTTAATTGGGGACTAGTTTTGATGACCAGTTTCGCGGCAAATTCAATTGACTAGCGTGTGAGTTGAAGCCGAACGTGAAGCTCCTCTGTTAGAGGTAATAGTGATAATCCTGGCGGTGTCAGTTTGGTAGACTGTGCAACGCGTACTCAACAACACGTAAGGACAGTTCGTCGGGAACGCAAATAAAGACAGATCAATGACACTGTGTTCTATTTTGACTGTATTTTGTGTAGATACTGGCACTTCCGCATCCTTTTGTCTACACGTAATGTTCCGTTGGCACACAGAATACGTCAAAATGACAGTGCACCGTTATTTTGTATACCCACAGCTGAGGACATTATAATCATTCACTGGTGGACACAGGCGAGTCCGGTAGCATACTTGCACACACATACATACACAAACACTCATGCAAACAAACATCGACGATTCATCTGCCTTTTTTGTTTACTGGTGGATCGATTACTCCATTCCAGGTGCATTCCTATTCCATCTTTTTTGCAGATAATTTGAAATTATTGTAACTAGAACCGTCGGATATGTATCAGATGCATGATAAATGCCCGTTTCATAAATCCGTACAAGGATCAACCGCAAGGTTAAGATCAGGCTTAACGACAAGCTTCTTGAGCAGATTAGTGAACCCGAGTGGCCTTATTATCGAAACGGAGCAAGACCTGTGATGAAAGCCATGTCATACTCGGTAACTGAATGTCGTCTCAAAAGTTGTCAACACAGATATGTTTATGTTCTCGTCCATCATAACCCTACATCATCTAACCTAACAACTCCACAAGGAACTTGATTTTTTTTGAGAGTTTGGAATGCAGAGTTAACTAGATCAAACACAGTTTCACACACCAAAATCGTAACTGCGGGCAAATATCACCGGCAGCAGCCCATACAAAATCGTTTCGAAAATCATGGTGAACGTGGCGTTTATGTTTCATTAACGAATAAATACATCTAAGTTTGAGCAACAACCCTTGATAGTTAAGTCGAGCCTTCGAGACGATGCCGATTGTCAGGGCACACCTTTGACCCTGGATAATTATTGGCAAGATTCTGATGCAACAGTGGTATGTCCTATCGCCTAAGGAAAAACAAACTGCTACGATTCAGATCCTTCTTCCTGACTGATTAAAAATTCCCTCATCCCAGGAGACCTTAGGATCTACAACTAATTACTGTTCGCGTGAAGCCCTGTTTTTTATGGTCGCAGTTTGTCCATCATTTGAGACCGACTCTGGTCAGGCGGATAAGGTTGTAGTATTTGGACCTGATGGTTGCGGATTGCAGAACCACCGCTGATCAAATTCCCACTTGGCAGCCATCCCGTAAACTGTTGTTTAATTTATAAATGAAGCAAAAGGATGCAATAAGAAGTAGAAGGTGGTACCATGTACTTATCCGTCATACGCCATAGTCAAAACAACTTTTAAAAATGAGCTGTTGTTGCTAAATTACTACTGCGATAGTACTAAGTGAAACGAATTTATGTTGTTCAACCATACAATTATTACTAGCAAATGGAAACTGTGATCCTTATAAGTGTAACAAAGTGTATACGAGCAAATAAAACGGCCAAATATCAAGAATAAAAGAAGTTAACAAACAGGAATGAATCAGTTGGCACAAAAAACGTATTGATCGGTCAATCAATAAATAGAAAAAATTACATTGAGAAGTTAGATACACTTTTAGTTGAATTCATGACCTTCGTCATTTTCTGCGTGCCCATCATTTTTCTGCTAAAGGTAAGGTATGGCTAATCGGATGGGGAAAATTAAATTGGGTGCTTTCCTCCTACTTTGCAAGCAGGGGCTAAAATTTATGCCTGTTATTCATCCGACAGTTCGGTCCTTGGGCTTGGTGTTCCTCTAGATTTTGTTAGAATTCTCTGGTCTCTAGCACTGTAAATTGGAATTATTTACACACTTTCTGCATGTTTCTTGGACTTGGTTGTTCAAAACAGACCCTAAAAATTGTTTCTGTTTGATTACCCTGATTGCCTAAATGCACAAGCTCATCGAATTCACTGAGAATGCAAGCTTAGCAGCTGACGGGCAGCCATTAGGCGTGCAGGTCAAAGCAAGTTGACCATTCCGGCTCTGGTAAACACTAACATCTGAAAGAGTATCATATCTAACCCCATTCTGGGGGTTTGTTTTTAAACGCTTAAACCACTCCGTAGAAACGCTCTGCTATATGTCTTTTGATTATTCCTCTGTCTTTGACTTGGTCCTTCATTCTCTTCTTCTTAAGCTTCAATCACTTAGATGCTCCATTTGGAAACCGGACTACATTTAAGTGGAATTCCACAAACTAAATTTGTCTACCGTTTAGCGAGGCCTTAAGTTAACAACTCCAGCGTTCTCCCAGGAGCTATTTTTCTTTCGTCTTTCTACTATTTACGTTTATTCGCTTGCTTACCGATCCAACTTCTGTACGCCCTAAACATGCGGACGATGTTGTCCTCTGCCAATTGTTTCCTAGTCATTCGGACCTCAGCCTGACGTTTTCTTTTCAATTCTTTCTTCAGCTTAGTACATCTAGATGTTTAGAGTGCATTTTTGGTCATTCTCGCTCGCCTTTTCACAAAGAACATTCGGCAATGAACACCGCCATAGCAGAATCTGTAAAAGGCTTACTTGTTACAGTTTGTGCCAGTTTGCGACGATCTTCGGCCGTGTCAAACGATTACATTGCCTATCTTTTCAAATTATTATTATTATTAGTAGTAGTATTTTGACACAGGGCAATCCCCCATGGCTTCTTTTGCCCATCAATCTGTTCTCCCAGTCTTACTCTATTGTTCTCCAGTTGTCCTTCAGAGAATACTCAAAACAGTTTCGCTTAGTGTAGCAAGGTATGTGTGTCATAGCCGTGCTTCTTCTATCCCTGTTGATTCTCTTATCGACAAATTTCTTGACCTAAACGCAAAAACCCGAGAAAAAGTTTCTATCGAAATCCTTGTAGATTCTACCCATCCTACGGATAATGATCTGTCCTTTTGCCATTGGCATGCATCTACCCGTTAATGTTTCTTCCAGTTCGACTTCTTCATTTGAAACAAACATTCTGGTTATGAAAGAAGAAATTATGAGAAAACCGTGATCAAATCTTCATAACTAAAAAAATAGTGCGGTTCAGAATGTACAAGACGAAAATCTGGCTTCCAGCCATCTAAGGGTCCAGATCCATAGCTTCCAAACCTCCATATATTCTAGTCTGCAAAAACCAAAGTTTTAGTTGCAGTAGATTGAGCAGATATAGCTTGCATTTTCAAGTAAACTTGTTCAGTATTTCCTTTCCGGATATGCGTCACCCCAATGGTATTCACAACTGTAAATCCACACACATCACTTCGGTTGAACTCTTGTTCCGGTGGTCTGTTCCATAATGATACAACGCTGTTTTTTTGTAAAACTTCACCTTCCCATTAAACTTTGTGTGGCTCAGCCGCAATCTTGATCTATGCATTCCGAGTTTCGATATAGGGACGAGTGATTCCTCAATCATGTCACTGCAAATGCGTCGGCGTCTGAGAAAGAAAATCCCGAGATCGTGAGGCTTTTCCTCATGGCTGTTCGCTAACTATCATCGTACTGGCCAGTTTCTATACTCTTTTCCAGCCAATCTGTACCCTTTTGTAAATATAGCGCCCATGCTGCCACGCAATACTCTCGATGCAGCCTTATTGTGGTCCAGTACAGAAGCCCGAACACTTCCGGCTTCCCAGAAGATTTCACCGATCTGAATTTAAATAACAGTATTTACGTAACTTTCCTTCTGGATCATTCGCGGCTCTTTCGCTGTTTGGAGGGATTGAAGTCTGTTGATATCATTACTTTTAGATCTTTAATTTTGGGAACCTCAATGATATTCTCGGTTCCGTTCAATCCGTGTGCTCTTCGAGATGCACGTGGGAGATGCCACTGGAGTGACTATGTTTTGAACAGCTTGCTGTCTTCCGCCAGGTCTATCCCAGTTACTTTCACATCTTCAACGGTAATGCAGCACGAATTATGTGGACTATTCTTTAAGCCATTAATAAATATCAAGAAAATTGTGGGTCCTACTACTGATCCCCAAGGGATACTACTAGACGTGCCGGCCTCGGCCGTCAAGTAGCCTACAAATCTTGCTTTAAACCTTCTTCCACCGAGGAAGATTTTACCCAAGTACTATTTGCGCTTTATGCCATTAACAGTGTTCCGGCTTTCTGATCCAAGTATCTGCGTTTAAGTGAATAAGATGCCTTGGTGGAGTCCATGTTGTAATCAATGGTAATTTAACCGTCGTCTGATCATTCTGTTGAGCTAAGCTAAGATTCGTTAGACAAAAATAGAATTGTGGATTACTAGACACTCATAAATTCGCCTGCTAAATATCATTCTCATGCATCTGTAAGTTTCGCTCATCTCTCTAGGTCCAGGTCAACCCTTGTATGTTCCCACGGCTACCGCTGTTTTCGATCACCTGGCATCCATCCGTTACTGATGGAGGATACGTAGAGCTAAATAACCGGGGAAGGTACTGGTTCTGCCAGTGGCTAAAAGATTGCCGGTTGTATTCCATCTGAACTAGTTGCTTTAGTATGGTTAATTCCTTCGTAAAGTGTTCCACAGCTTCAAAGAGTTCTGATATTTCTAGGATCTGCATGGTACCCGAGTTAGAATGGGTCCGATATGGAGGGACACTGGCCTTATTTGTTTCGGTCAATGCTAATTAACCCTCTGATCCCATTAGCGCAGACAAAAAGTCTCTAGTATTTTCTTTGAATATCTGTAGGCGCAATGCTTTTTGGGCGTTTGCTTTGATGGTCCTCTAAGTTGCGTTCAAACAAGCATCTCCGTTCCGTTGGATCGCTTGGGTCCTCTTGCGTACCTGCTTGTAACTTTTGTATGTCTGATAGGTGTGACCCGCTTCATATGCTGCTCATCACCTTTTACGAATCGTTATTTCTGTTTTTTTTCGGCCGTGGTAGTAAGGGTTTGTTACTGATTACGTTAAGAGGGGCAAATTGTTCCGTCATTGCTGGTGGTCTTTCGTAATGAATTCCCACCTTTCTCCTAGTGTCCAGATTCTTGCCCTGGTACCCAGTAATGTCATTTTATGTTCTTTATCGCAGGCCTTTCATTGTATCTGACATGCTCAAGCTCTCAGTTCACCATGTATCAAAAGCAGTACCAGGGATACTGAATGTCTACATTTCGTACACCCGGAACTTCGAAAAATAACAATTCGATCATCCACTGTGTCTGTCTAGATGGTTGTATCAAAGCCTAGAACCTCTAAATAAATCCAAAAGAATAGGCATTTCAATTTTTGAGATGCTTGGAGCTTAATTTGTAACCAAATGCCATTCTGCTGGTTTCAGGCTCTTGTTTTTTTTGTCTAAGCATTTCTTGATTGCTTTTCTAGCATTTTTAGGTGTAACTAAACTATTTTTCACTTTTCGTTCATTAAAATCTTTTTTGCCTAAGTCAATACCTCAGTTTTTTAACAAATTCTAATTTATTTGGATCCCCGAAGGTAAATGATTTTGTTTGACGACTGTTCCTCATAATATTCCTTTTTAAGATCATTGATTTTATGCTTGTCAGTAATCTTTGATTACATTTTGTTGGTTAACGTTGTTTCTATATTATTTTGGTGCGTATGATCTAGAACATCCAATTCGCAGAGAGTAAAAGTTTTCCAATTTTCACAGTTGGCCAAATGGACAAAACTGCAAGAAATAAGGAATCGGTCTTTATACGATGTAACTTCATCAACTAACAGGTTCAGTAACATGAGCAACAGCGACAATTGCATTTCGTGCTGTTTTAAAGATAATTTTCATCATAAACAAGGGTAAGGAAAGGAGGAAATGTCGCGAAATATCATTTACTCGACAGAACTATCTTGAACTCTTGGAGAGTCCATCATCGTCCAACCCAAAAAGTGCTTCTTCAACTATATGTTGATTATTCGAAGACGTTTAAAAAATTATCCCAATAATTGTGACTGATTCTGTGCCGTACGGTTAAGCTAAATTCAGCCGTCTACCTGAATTATGGTAAATCCTATCCGTTAACTGAGAAACCTTACCTGAATGACACCAAGGCTGAGTTACAAGCTTGCCTTCCCAAAGAGTCTGTCTGCGAAGAAAACTCCACCTGAAAGTATATTGGCAATTGCACCGGTTTCGTCTTTCATTACGCAAGCGAAGCTTCATACCCGATCCCCCATGTTTCCATTGTTAGTAACGCTAAGTTCGTGTCAGTCGCTGTCTGATATTCCAGTTAGACGAAAAATAGCAGGAAATGTTAGCAGCTTTAAACCTGGAAGGCACGAACACCATAACAGTTCATCGCAATTCTATGTTCCTAACATCGGCCAGGTAAACAGGTTGGACGAAATGCAAGCTGTTCGCCTCGTCCTTATGAAAGGTCTAGTAAATATACGAAGACGGAAGGGATGGAGTGACCAAAGTATTGCTTATATGGTTAACTAAATTGGAAATCGTTGACCAGAGACTATCCATTTCATGTTGCAAAGATGTCGACCATTTTCTGAAGTTGATTTAAGAAAACTTCTGAGTTCCACTTGTTTTAACTATACTTGGGATCAGTGGAGCTCAATGGTGTACTTCCTGATGATACACCTGAAATTTCTTGAAATTTTTCACATTCACGCGAATTATGGGCATTGGTATTGTCAGTGATATATCAAAAATTGGAAGGACTGTGTTGCAAGATTTTTCACTTTACGGAAAAAGGAAGTGATACTTAAAAATATAAGTTAGATCCATCTACCGGATGACGTCGAATTCTTTGACCTCCTGGACAGTTTTTCTTAATTTCTTTTTGAATCTCTCATACAAGAATCCGTCGAGGTTTGACATCAGGAAACGTTGTCAGAGCAAACATTCCGCCGGATAAAAGAACCCACTTCAGAGGCCAGCTTACACAAATGGTCAGAACTAAACGACGATTCTCCGTTGTATTGCATAAGCCACTTAATATCGTGCATCTCCGGTGTGACTTTTGGGAGCACCGCCTTTGGAGAACTATATCGTGATAATGTTACATAAGTAAATGACCCGTCGCATGACGTATATTAGGCGAAGAGTCAACAATGAGATCATTTTGAAAAACATCCAATATTTTATTCACCCATTTCTTTAGTTGGATATTCGTGAACTAAAACAGGCAATTAACATCACGACGTCAATGATGAACAAAGCAGTGATGCTAACAATTGGACGCAGTCAATAAACAACATTAAACATGGTTGGAGATGGATCATGGAAAATTGTCGGTTTGCAGTCACATCAGTTCACAACTCTAAGAATGTGTCTGTATATACATGTAGTTGGTCAATTTGTCACACGATCAGATTGTAAACCGCCTGTTGAATAATGACAAGTGGGCCAGGGAAGCTTAAGAGACTGAATGAATTGTTTTTGAGCTCACAAAGGGGGGTCATACAAAGGGGTAGATACGACTTCGGCCGTGTTCAAGATGCGACACTTGACAGTTCTTGATTGTCTGCTCCTAACTTCGTAGATGGTGCGAAAAGCACCTGTCACGTTCACTGAGTGATTTGATGAAATGATTCATCATGTGATATCATCGCTCAACTGACCATAAAGAAACGATGGGAGCACTGTACAGCTGTTTCATCCTTGTTAGGAATCATCAGCAGTGCATATCCACCGCGCCCGAACTGGGACGCGAACCCGAACAAGGACGAACGATTGTGAGTCGAACGCCTTAGCCATTACGCTACCGGGCAGGCTGTGAACGGTTTGTTAAACTACACCACAGGATTTGACTCGACAAGGTGTAAACAAACCGCGCTAGCAATTATATTAACTGTTCCTGCGCTCAATCAAGCCGGCTGGTGTTCGCGAACGTGATCGGACAAACGTCTCGTCGTGCAGCCAATATACCTAGTCCCACAGGAGCAGGCAAATAAATGCGCACAGAATGAGACTACAGAATCTGGACATCTTTTCTTTAATTGGAAGCACATGATCATTTTGGATGTGAATACAATTTTTAGTTGTGCAGCAGAGAATGTTCTACTGCCTGAAATTAACAGTCTCCGTTTGATAATTTCCGCTTCCTTGTCACCTTTGAAAGGCAAATGTTTCGTGGTTTTTGAATCGCTTTAGAACTGAGGCTGGGCCAAGGAACTTGAAGTTTTTATCTTTAACTTCCTTCATTAATTTAATAACAATATAAATCATTTTGCAGGAAGGGGGCCACGGCCAACAGAGGGCTGCCAAGTGGGGAAGTTGACCGGCGGTGGGAAGACTTGAACCCGTGACCTTCACGTCCAAACGTCACGACCTTATCCGTTTCGCCACCACCGGGAAAATTGATTTGAATGCACAGTGGACGATCGTGAAGACGGATCGCGACAGCGTCCACTGCGTTCAAAAGGCGACAACTTACCAACCTAGACTGCTGACCCCTGACTTTATGCAGGGTCCGGAAAGCTTGCGTCGCATTCACTGAGTGGTTAGCATGTGCTAGGTGTGGAACGACTGCACCATTAAGCGACTTTATTGTTTCAGTGCCCAACCGTACGGGGTGGTGCTCATGGATGAGTTCAGACAAGCGCCTGATCGTGCGGCCGATTTACATTGTCCCACAGAAACATGTGAATGAATAAACACAATACTTGGCTGTAGAATCGGTAATTTTGTCCTTCAACCGTGATGACACCACGGGGCAGGATTTGAACAGAATTCGAAGTCTGACTTTTTGAAATGTCTTGTTGATACAGCTAGTCAGTCTTCTTCGTCTTCTGTTTGCTAGCGTGTCATCTTTGAATGGCAGAGATATGTATACTGACTTTCTCTCCATCTTCATCCCCTTGGAAACTTCGCTTCATGTCTCCAAAATATTATTAATTAACCTACTTGGAAAGCCATTTTAAAGGACTACTCTTCTCACCGTCTGAAATTCTGCCTCAAATGTATCTTTTGCGCATATTAATTTGCATTGGCTTTGAGACATCTAATTAGGTTCCTCTTCACGTTAACAGGTACGAAGCTGTGAAGCGGATGTACTGTCCATTCCAGCTGGCTTACCTGCGTGCTGATCGCCGAGATGAGCCTTCTTCTCGACGGCTTAATTGTACGTCTAGAAATGCCATTTCATTGTTTAACTCCATTTCTGATGTGAATTTCACATTTGCGTCAGCCAAGTTGAACTTATCCAGCTGTTGATCAGTTGAGTATACAGGACATGTCGTTCACATAGCGTTTGGATAATTAGAGGGTTTGTACTGACAATTCTGGTGGCCAACCTTTCAGCTTTGCCATGAAAATATCGGCTAGTAGTGGACCGAGTAAAGGCCTCATTGCTAAGCTGTTCTTTTTGGCAGTGAATGTGATTGCTGAATTTAAGCTGGATGTCTTTGTACAAAAGAGCATTAGTCGTTTCGAGTCCGCTATCGGAAGACTCCTCAAAGTACTCATGGAGATATTTAGTTGGTAAGAAGGGCGGTGACGTCTAGAGAAAGTATTCTTTGTCCTTTCATATTTAACGCTTTCACGGAGTCGATAAGCTCAAATTTGTCTTTGAGACTATGCCTTGCCCTCTTGTCTAACAGTTTCCAGCAACTCAGCCGGCCATTTCGCCACAGCGTGAGACGGCGAATTGCACGTGTCGAGAGTAGGTCTCAAAGGAAGTCCATTTGCATGTAGTTTGGATAAACCGTACATTCTCAGAATAGTGGTTTCCTTAGGCCAAATTTGTTTGAATGTAATCGGATCCATTATGCCCCTTTGTTTCAGCCGCCTCTTGATGCTAGACAACGATTTTTCAATCGGATGCCTTTTATCACTTCCCTCAGTCTTTTTTGCAGATTTTGACTTGTCCTTCAGAATGACATCCATTTTTGCTGCGTATTCAGACCTGTTATGGAGAAGTACACCCTTATCTAGTCATAACAATATAATGTTTGCATTTTCTGCAGTTCTTATAACAGCCTCTTATTTTCTGGCTTCAACAACCCACTCGTTGTACGTCTGGTGCCGTGATAGTGATGGCAAGTGTTCACCAACGTCTATTTAAACTGCTGACGAGCAGCTACCAGTTCGTAACATCAGTCAACTCTACGCTGATGTTGATGCATCACTGCTGTCACCGCTGCTGATGAATATGTCATGTGCGGTAGAGGAAGACAACAACACATAGAACAACTACAATAACTAAAACATTCTCAGTCCCATTGCCAATATATATTAGTTGCCCACTAAATTTATTTTGTACATTTCGAATCAATCATAAAGAAGGTTGATTTCGGAACCAACTTCAGGGTTGACACACGAAAGGCAATTCACCTGCCTTTCTCGTGGGCTTTATAACGGATAATTGTTATAAATACCCTATGAAAAACTTGTTGCCGTGTTCGCTTCCGACGGTAAGTGATCCATTAAACAATTGCGGAAATCAAGCAAGCCAACCTCAGTAAACTGCGAAATGAAGTAGCGGAAGAAGTGTCCATGATCCGCAGGCAACTTCAATACGCTGGAACAGTGCGGACGTTACCGGTGAATTAGTCTATTGTGACGATATAATGTGACCTGTTGTCATCCAAACGCGAGTACAGGAATACCTAAGGAAGTTTAGCAAACGATTTAATTACTTTCAACAGCTACAACTCCTGGTCACTGACGAAGGAAATTCTGCCAACTACTTTGCAGAAATCCATTTTCTCCAAGAAAATTGTAGAACATTTGAAAAGGCAGGCCGTTAACAGGAAGCTCTTACTCTACTACAGTGATAACTGATAATTTACCTATGTCTGTTATATCCGCTATCAGAGGCTGTTGGAAAGCAGCTTCACATGATGCACAGCTTAATTAATCATGCTAAAAATAGGTCGGTTAATTATGCATTACAGCTGTAAATCAAGTTTTTCTGAAAAATTGATCGTATATGCTTTATTGAATGCAAAGGTAATCATTATACTGAGCAAAACCACTGAGTATAATATGCGTTTCTGGGATCCAGATTTTTCAATCAGATGTACTGATACCAATTCATGTATGCCTACTTTTATCGGTATACTGAAATCGACGGTTGAACCCCGTCTCTGATTTGATAGAATAAAGCTACGTTCTTTAAAATCGTGTGGCACGAGGTGCACAGGTTAGGTCTGCCGTCTTTTCAAGTCAGAATGATCGTAACACCATATCAAAGCGACCTCGATCACTTTGCAAGACTTTGTAGTGTTCTACTTGCAGTCCTAGTAGGATATGACCTACATTTGTGCCTAAGCATCCTCCTGAGTTTGAAGAAGCTCAGTCATGGCAAAATCAACGGTAGTCAGAACGGCAGTAACCTTTAGTTTAGGTACGAAATATATGAGGGCCGATCCTTCTGCTGGAAAATCGCCAACTAGCAGTTTTTGGTCACCAGAGGAAGAGAATGACAAAAGACCATGTACAAACAACAGACGAGGCTCTAAGAGTTGAACCAGGTACTCTGTTTATAAAACAGTATGCGGGAGACGGTGAATCACGTTCTTTTACCATCCTTTATATCCTTCAAACCTGACATAAAATAGTACTGTTGGGGCAGTTCATTGTACTCCATACAGGTGATTCTGAAATCACCGTATAATTTAATCGCGACTTTTTAAAATTCTTCCCAGCATACTGTTTACATCACTCCTCACGTTTTCTGGTCCATTCGAAACCTCATCTCATAAAAATGTCATCTCAAGAATGAATAAGAAAGATCACTCCGTTTATATTAGATTGTCCAGTTCTTTGACTTTACATTCAGCTGCCCGAAAATGTTGAGTAAAGCCACTGAGGAGAAACAGTCATTTTAAATGTCAGGATCAAACGGCATAAGGAGTGCATCAAAAAATCGATGCTCCCTGTATTGTTTTTTGTGAATTACGTAATGGTAATAACACGGCGTTATTAATATTATATCGTTCACAATATGAAACGACCAATCTTTGTATATCCGTGCCATATGATTTCAGAATCAGTCGATGAAGCCTCAATTCGTCTTTGTCTGTCGCATTTCGAATGTCAGGTACTGGTCTGCGAATGTGAATTACTTCAATCACATAAACAATCAGTAACCGTGTCTTAACTTAGGTTTCAAAAATTCTGAAATCACCTTAATACGACAATATGACATTTTAACTATGCATTTGAACCGGTAAATGTAGCAGCCAACGGCGCTTTGATGAGACTGGCACTTTTAGTAAACACCTGAAAATAGCTGGAAGTGGACCAGTACGAATAACCGTATGTGAGCAGACGAATCTGTCAAAAAGAAGAAATGTAAAGCCCTTCTCTCAGGATCAAGAATCCAATACCGGGTGCCGCGTAAGTAAGTGGGCGATCAAATAGACGAACGCGGACCAATGAGTCATCAGCTATCTGGCAAAAACGTGACTCATTATGCCATTTAATGGAGTGGAAAAAATTACTGCAAATTGCTGTGCATTGTTCATCCAAATTTTTGGATATAATAACTGCGTGATATCACTTTCAAGGCTTGTTTCGCAGGCCTCAACAACCGCCTTAGGAATTATTGGATATCCGTTAAGTATAAAACAGTTAGACTAGCATTTGCATCTGCTAAGGCTCATGTGGTATGAGAATGCAGCTGATGGTTGCGCTTGGATGTGAGTTCATCCACTTTTTAATTCGGCTAACCTCAGCACGAGTCAAAAACGTTAAACCGGCGGTTGCGAAACGGATAAGGTCGTGACGTTTGGACGTGAAGGTCACGGGTTCAAGTCTTCCCACCGCCGGTCAACTTCCCCACTTGGCAGCCCTCTGTTGGCCGTGGCCCCCTTCCTGCAAAATGATTTATATTGTTATTAAATCAATAAAGGAAGTAAAAGATGAAACATAAAAGATTTCATTCTTGTGCATTTTGTGCATTCCCTACCTTATTTTCCAACCTATGTCTTTAAGATGCCAGATTCCTGAGTTGCGGGAAGGTTGGTCCAGTGCTTCTGCACTAATCAATATAATGACATTTACGAGTAACCTCTATGACCGACGCAAAGGACCAAACAAGAATCGCCTGGCATCGATGACTCATCAAGCGCAACTTCGGGCCCAACTTCTATTATACCTCTATTTCTTCTTTAATGACTTCATTGCCTGGGTTTAATGTACAGTTTTTCCTCCTAAGCCAATGTTAGATAATATCTTTTCCAACGATTCCCTTCTTATTATTTCCGCTTACATATGCGCATATTTTGTTTGATCGAGCACTTTCTGCCAGGAGTATGAAACTTTCCCTTTGTTAGGTTTTGTGCATGTCAAAATTTTCTCTAAAACCGAATCGTATGATCCCAATTGACTATTCTCTCATCTGCTTTATTTTCTTTATCAGTGAAATGACAAAGTACATTATTCTCAAGGAAGGGATCGCGACCAGCAGGAGGCTGCAATTGGAGACGTCGATCGACGATGAGAGGATTCGAACCCGAGAATTACACGACCAAACTCTACGGCCTTATCCGCTTGACCAAAGCCATTAGAATCCATCGCTTGTCGATCTTGATGATAGATTCGAATGCGGTGCCCAAACTCCTTCCTCCAGGTGGAGGGTGACGACAAGGATAGCTTTTCATTGACATTCGTCATCTCGAAAGTACATGATTTAATAAGCGATCTTCTTGACACCGTTCTATAATGATCCAGAACTCCCATCTGAAGTCGTGTTGAGACATCCTTACTATTCGTTGTTTTGCCTTTCTTCATACTGCTTTTTATTAATAACGCGGACACAGACGACGTGTTTCTCGGTATGGTTGAAAAGGTATGATACTGATGAATCAGGAGAGTGAGTCATAGTGACAGAATCTGACTTCCTAAAGAAGAGAATGGTGATTACCGCTTAGACGCTACCGAAAAGAATGATGAGCCACTGAAAGTGATATCCCGAAGTATACATGGGGCCGAGTGACATCTGGTTAGAGACCAAAAGCGAATTACGTTATCCATTATAAAGTGTGTGCATTTGTGGATGTTACTTATTAGCAGGTATTTGCAAGAGATACCGCCCACAAATGCACGGACCTTGTTATCAACACAACGCTTTAGAGTCATCTAATCGTTCTCGTTCATAAAGTAGCTCTGGATTTTGGAATGACCGACCTGCGTGCGTATTTCTTTGCACATTTCGCGAATGTTTTCGCGGTCATACGTAAATGGACATTTTGAATGATGCAATCCATTGTAGTATGATACCAACAAATCGATCACTCCTACCTGATTTTGCAAAAACTCGTGCTCGATCAACTCGCAACCGGAAATATCACCTTTTGTTTGCATAACTTGATACAATTGACGCCAAGACTGTTCCACTTTACGTTCCACATCCACAGCCATCTGAACCAGTAAGTTTATGCCACTTTGCAAAATATCGTTCGCGTCGAACAGCGGTCGAACTGGACCAAGGTGCACTTTCCCGCCACGCACAGTTTGACACCGAATCCAATATCGCGCAATATTTCGTGCACACGTGCTACACATACGAAAGAGTCTACAGAACCCCGGCCTGGTCGACTGTTCACTAACGCATACTGCAGCCAAATTGTCTTATGTCAGCGCGGCCGATTGATGAATCTCGATCAAGTGATTCACACCACGCTCACATTCCGGACAGTAATTAACACGTGCAGTATTCATACTCCCGCGCTTCAAACACCGGGGTTTGGCCAATAGTCCGAAATCGGCTATTCGAAATTCGTTAAGAATTTATATAACCACGAATTTGCTTACCAGTTTACATGTTTGGCATCCTGTCGATCATCCATGTGTACGGATGAACCGTATCGTTAATTTGTTCTTTTTCACTCAATGTAGCTCATTAAGTATAGCTGATTCGTTTGGCTGTGCTCCCTCTAGATTGATAAAGCATAAATGATTGAGTTAATTACCTAAACTGCATGATTCACGTTCGATTGCTTCAGATCTCCACACAAATGAATAAAACTGTGAATTACAGATCACAGTTTGACCCAGTGCATCTCAAGACGTGCAGAGCAATATTTTAATTCCAATCCTTAGCGATCGATTGCATAAAGGTGTAGCGGATTAAAAATAAGCAGGTCTATGCACAACTACCATATAATATGTACGAAATAATTGTGATCAACATTCGCATCCAGATTTTAATCTCACTTGCACAAAATTGCCAAAGCTTGAGTGGCTGATGGGATCCACCTCTAACAGTGTGCTTCTAAATTTCTTTGGAATACAGTAATTAGTGAATGCACTTATGAGTGCAGTTTTCAGTCAATGAGACATCTCATTCGTTCCAATGTCTCGGAATTCTCCCCGATAAGATTTCGTAACAGTAACACTTACAGAGCTCGGCCAAAGGCTTCGTCGACCTAAGTCTACGTGTTTGGTCATGATGAAGATTTATGACGATCGCTGTTAATTGATGATGTATGGTGGTGCCAATGACGACGAAGAAGCCAAAGATGATGATAATGACCATGATAATAATAATAATAATGATAATAATAATAATCGTTATTAAGCCTAATAAGTATAAATAGTGATTATGTTGAGAACAATGATGAAGATTATGATGTTGAGGAAATAATAAAAATAATGACGATGACAATGATGATGGTGAAGACAACGATTGATATGGTGTTGGTAACGATGACAAAGATGATGATGATACTGATGGTGATTATGATGATGTTTATTATTATACTGATGACTATGTTGTTCATGGTAATGATTAAAATGATGATGTTGATGACAATGTTCATAATGTGGATGATGATATTGATGATGATGAAAATGATCAGTATGACAATGCCCATGATGATGATCACGAATTTAGTGATAATGCTGATTTCGATGATGACCATGGTGATGATTATGACGATGATTATGCTACTGGTGTTGATGACGATGATGTTAAGATTTATGATGTTGGCGCATATTACAATTGCAAGTTGAGGAAAATAATGACTAAAATGAAGATGATGATACTAATGATGAAGACGATGGTGTTAGTGACGACGACGTTGAGAATAATAATGATGATGCTGATGTTGATGAATATGACGTTGCTATTGTTCTCGATGATGATGATGATGACGGTTGTATCGTATTGTTTGGACAAGGGTGCCGGTATTTCAGTCAACAATGGATGTGCTCGCCAACTCATCAGAATATGGAGTCGGAAAGAAGTGTAGGGAATAGTAAACGCTCGGAATTCACGAAAGATTTTGCAAAAAATCACTTTTGATCTATTCTCAATGTGAGAATTGGGGCTAGGTAGGGGCAGTTGGGTTCTTATAAATTTTATGCTACAGAGTATGGAGCAGAAGATAAAGCGTGTCCTGGTCTAAGGACGACACTTAGAAATGTCAGTGCAAGGAATAGGACCGATCCGAAATTTTCCCACGCTGATAATGGAATACCACACAGTTTGGTGCAGAGTTCTTTCCGTGGTATGTAAGATACGCCACTGATAGTCAACAAATCACAACGAAGGGTTCTGAACGCCTTCTGCAGTAAACCAGCAAAAGTGTCAGAGGGACCAAGGAGGTGAACGAGAAAAATAGACTGGTGAGCAAATAGGGAGATGGTGTTTTGTTTAACTTGGAAATGACGCATTCTTCTCGTGTAAAATGATCGTCCTTTAAGAATTTTTACGAGACTGGAAATGTGAAAGATTTTATCACTAGCAATTCCTAAGTATATGACGGGATCTGCCCTTGTGAGTGGTTCATTTTTAGTGGAAGAGGGGTCAGGCGCGTAAGCAGATCAAGAAAATTAAACAAATACTCGACAAGTTTTGATAAATTAAGATTTAAGCCATGGACACGTTGTTAGAAAAGTTTCGGAAATCTTCAGTGTGACCTGCATGCTAGTTCCCTTGGTCAATTACTCAGATATACGGTGATAGCTGCTCTCCGTCGGTCCTTATGTGGAACTGATGATTTCATACGGGCGCGACTTTGTAGATATTGTTTTGTTGATGATGATAATCATGACGCAGCAGCTTCTGCTGTTCATGCTGGGGTTAATGATGACAATAATGTTGATGATAACTGTGATGATTTTAATGATATTGGAGTTGATGTTGATGATGCTGATGATGACGGCGAGTATGATTGCTACCATAAAGATGAAGTGTGTGCTAATGATGATAATTACGCTGACTGAGATCTTTATGATGATGACAATGATAATTTAGATGATCCCGATAATGATGAAGATGGCTGTGTTGATCATGAGGACATTGACGTTGCTGATGTTGTTAATGGTGATGAGCTTGATGACGATGGTGATGATGATGATGTTGATGAGTATGATGCTCATGTTGCTGATGATCATGAAACTGTTAATGTCTACGATGATGATGATGATAATAGTGGTAATGATGATGATGACAGTGATGCCGCTGATCATGAAGGTGAGTATGATTGTAATAATTTTCATTCTATTGATGAGAACTAGGATGAGGGCGTCGATGACAACGAAGGAAATTATGCGGGTGATGATGATAATGATGCTGCAGCTGAATTAAAGTTTAGGACTATGATGGTCATCATGATCATAGTGATGAAGATGATGGTGACTATGAGGTTGATGCGGATGCAGATGGCAGTGATGGCTATCATGGTGATAATAATAATAATAATAATAATAATAATAATGATTGCGTCGAGGAACATGCTAAAGATATTGCTGCTAGTAACGTTGATTATGAAGAAAACTATAGTAAGGACGATATTGTTGAGGAAGTTGCCGATGACAATGCGGATAATGCAGACTATGATGCTGATGAATATGGTAAATACCATGTTTTTGATGAACATGATGATGACGATTTTGCTGTTCATAATACTGATGATCGTGACGATGAGGATGATCACAACGTCAACGATAATGATGTTATTGTTGATGACTATGAGTATCATGGTGAGGATAAGCATTTCAACAAGTATGAGGATGATGGTGAGCATGCAACCTTGATGTTGATGGTGGAGCTGCTTGAGTATGAAGTTGACGATGCTGATGACAACAATGGTGGTGAAGATAGCGACGACAGTGGTGATGTTAATGATGTTTAGGATGCTGAACATGATGAAGATGGTGCTCAGGCTGATGGCGATGGTGATTTTGATAATGAGCATGATGACGAGAATTCGGTTGAAGACAGGGATCATGAAAATATTGATGATGCTTAAGAAGATGATGAATTCCAGCATTTTGCAGACCATAGGGATGTTGCTCATGATGATGGTTAGTTTAATTATGAAGATAAGGAATGATGGTTTTCAATGACGATAATTATGAAGTTCAGAGTTATGATGAAGATGAAGGCGTTAAGGAGACCGATGGTGATGATTTTAATGATCATGTTACTGATGATAACGTTGCTCATAATGATGACAGTGATGATTGCAATGGTCAAGATAGTGACCAGAACAATGATGAAGATGTTTACAATGATGATGATGATGGTCATGTCTTATATACCGTTGACTTTGACGATAATCATGAAGACGATGGTGCGACCTCGAAAATGATGACGAAAGTGAATTTGAAGAGAATTGTGATTTTGATTTCAATGATGGCATTGACGGTGATGACGACGCGTATGAGGAGACAGATGATGACGATGATGGTGATGACTGGATCGATGAAGATGAAGAGGATGACGACCACAATGAGGATGGTGATAGTGACGGTTATGATGATAGGCGTCTTGATGCTGATGATGATAGTAAGCAAGATGATGAAGCTTATCAGTAGGCTCAAGAGGATTGCGTCCATGATGACGTTAATAATGATGGTAATGATCTTGATGTTGGCAACGGGCAAGACGTGGAATACTGCAATCAGGCTTAGCGGGAAAATATTTTGTGGAGCTTCCTGCAAACCTTTTACCCATCAGCTTTTAAAAATACATTTATTTAACGTAGTAGTTTTTGCTGTAAATTACGATGTCAGCCCCTTAACCGATCACAATGAGAACAGTTGTCAAATCCGATCTTTTATTTGGACTGAATGATCCACCTGGACATAAATAACTTGTTCGATTTAAATGATCGGTTGAGTAAAAGCTTTAATAGTTGTGGACCAGGTCGTTTTTTCAATTTTTTTCTCTCCATTAGTACAGTTTTCATCGTTCCCACAGCATTGAATGCAGCGACGGATTTGCTTGGTCTCAGGCATCATGGAATGCCTATCAAAGATATATTGATTTTTGGACACCTTCAGACCATTCGCATGATTGACCATCATCTTGATGACAACCACCTGTGGAATCAGAAATTTGCTGTTCACATATTCCGAGGTGGCCATATCTTCCTTTGACATGGTGACTTGATGTACGTGACGCAATTGTTCTTCCACTCGTTTCTCAATATCAACTGCCAGTTCAGCCAGCTTCTCCAGACCTTGATGCCACAATTCGTTTGATGATACCAAGGGTTTAATTTCAGTAACACTCAGTTTCCCACCTCGCATGGTTTGCCAGTTGATAAATTGTTCCGACATTTTTCGCGTGCGAAGGCTGCATAGCCGGTAGAATTTGCAAAACCCTGGCATGCTGACTTCTTCAGTGGCACAGGTGGCTCCAAGGAGGTCATAGGTCAATGAAACAGATTGTAGGAGTTGAATCGTGTTGTTCACCACTTGTTCAGACTCTGGGGCATAATTGACACGTGGGGATAGCATCTTGAATTTGTCAAAAACCTGTAGAAACTCTCGGAAGGGGTTCGGATTATTGCCTTTATAGCCCTTCAAATGCCCTAGTTCTGCGCATATTCTCGTACTAAACATTTGCTACATGAATCAATATTTTGCTTTGCGCATCGCTTTTACGAGTGAGTTCATGTTAAAAATCGAATTCTACGCAATAACATAATCATAATTATCCAGGCTTCCGACAAAAGATGATCACATTGTTTGCTGCTAGCCAAAAGCTGCAAGTACGACCACGAAAACTGATATA
Source organism: Fasciolopsis buskii (assembly GCA_008360955.1). Lineage (NCBI taxonomy): Eukaryota > Metazoa > Platyhelminthes > Trematoda > Plagiorchiida > Fasciolidae > Fasciolopsis > Fasciolopsis buskii. The sequence goes on along the minus strand of LUCM01008883.1, from coordinate 77,062 downwards.
GTTTGTTAATTTTCACAATGTTATTTTCCTACTAGATTCCACCAACAATGTAATCGAAGGAATTTCTAGAATTGTTCTGCTGATAGTGCAACGAAAGAAATCATGCACGGTCATTTATTTCAACCTTCAGACTGGGATTATTTTATCTAATTAAGCTTAGCTTTGTTGATGCATTAGCCAGTTACCTAATTAGAAAACTAAAACGTGAGATGAAAGTTAGTTACTTCGGACTTGACCACCGTTCAGGTCTTCACAGCAAGACGAACAAGAATGGTAAATTATTTGATATAACAGAATATTGTTCATCAAGGAGTACTAACGCCTAAATCACCATTGAGAAGTCATGAAAGCGATCCACATCTGTTTGTTTCTTTTTCGAAGCCATTAGCATGACTGGAATGCAAGCCCTGGGGCGATCGATGATGAGTGCAACATCATAACCCAATAGCTCTCATCGGTTAACTGAATTTTACTACGGGATTTAATAAATAACGGTCGCAGGTTTTATCCAGTCGAAGGCCGATTGTCATAGACACGTCAGAAGGTTAGTGCAATAGGTTGTTCATTTTGTCGAGCCTATTCTGGTAAAACAGTCGATGCATGATATCAATAGCCGTTTCGCCTGAAAAATGTCCATGAAATAACTAGCAATAATGGTGTGAAGATAAAAAGGGGACCCGCACCGAAAAAAACAATGTATTATTCATTGGGAGATCTGTGAACGTACAAGCAGGCAGGTACTTTATATTCGGTCGAAAAATTGTTATTGATAGTTACTGCATAGTTGGCCTGATAAGGACCAGCTTGAGAAGTTAGTATTCGAAACAGTTGTGATCAGGAGACTTGGTCAAGTCTAGATCGGTTTTCGTGATTTTTAAAAGAAACGGGTTTGAAAGTTTGGAGATAAAATGAATGGCGGGTGCAACAGTTTTGAGGATGCACCTCGTGGATTGACTTGTGAACTGCTGTTGTTCCCACAGCATGAGGATGGAAGGTTCCAAATGGCTAAGCGTTGTGTTGTGCTTGATGCTGAGCGAGGATCAATCTGGCGGATAACCAAAAGACACATGCTTGCGTCTTCTAGACCAACGACCGCATTTGGTTACTGGCTGTGGTCTTCGTAAAGATTGCTACTTTGATGCTGAGTGGTTCCTGATATGAATCAGAACAAGTGTGTCCCTACAATGTGCGCTGAATTACTTCATTCCGTTTACAACTTATTTCGTCAGTGTTTATTTTTGTGCACGTTGGGTGCTCGTGTGATGCATGGATCGTTTCTGGAGCCCGCATATTTCTAGAATGTCGGCTGCAGCAACCAAGTTTCGTAAAAATAAATTGCTTCACATGTTCTACGATCACAGATCTTCACCAAAACAGGCAACTTGTCTCATTTGCATTTGGAGGCTGTGACGCGTGGCTGTCTTCATCACGAAAAGATGAACAGTCCTTGTCATAGGCTGACGAAAAACTTATGGTCATGTAGTTCGTGATGAAATGTCGTGTACAATTGTGAAGGCTGTCGTTTAACTTGTAGTAAAAGTCACCTAAGAGCCGACAGATGAACGATTTCAAACAGCCATAAAGTTTAGACAGCAACCGAGCTGGGCTTTGTGCAAACGTCAGCCTAATATTCGTTTAACAAGATTCAAAATTGTGTTGACGTAGTCTGTGGCACAGGTCACCAATTTCAAACCACAAGGAAATGTTTGAAAGCGTGAAAGCATAATACCTGAGATGAATAATCGAACAGGGTGAGAAATGTCCACAGATGACACCAACCACTTACAGAATGCAGTTGGATGTTAGATGGACTCTGACCCCTTCTCCTTACAGGTTGCCAGGCGTCGCGATGGAAAAAATACGTCGATATGCCTTAAGTCCATTTGAATATTTTTCGGCACCCGATGCGAAAAGTTTCATCCTAAGGTACACTGACCGTCAGAAAATCGCCTTGCTCTCAAAGTTTCAAATATTGAATTAAGAAAATCAATTCTGATCGAGATTCCTTGAAAAGATCAGCTATCTGGACGAAGCAAACAAAAAGGTAAACATCTAAGAATCGAACATTGCATTGTGAGGGTGGTTTAAAATGCGACGTGAAGAATACACTGCGAATAAAGAGGAATGGCCAAATTTTCAGTCAGTTAGCTGGAATCATCAGGTATAGTCCGAAACAAATTCTATTCGCAATCCAACTAAAACCTTGCAATCAAGCCTAACTACGAGTACGAATTGCATTTGCATGAATCATAAATTAGTTCGATTACAGTCACTCCACTCAGCTATCAATAGCATACGACAGCGGCTGATATAGTTAGAATCGGTCGCCTTATCAGTAGTGACTAGCGTGGATACATTATATCTACAGTGATTTCGCCGAAATTACCGTTCATGAAAGTCTTTTCATGATTTGACGAACCCCGATAAAGAAATGTTCAACTTCCCACAACATAAACGCACATGTGTTGTAATCAAAACAGATAAAATACATACACCCTATACCTGTTGCATCGAGATCAGATGTTAGTCCGGGTTGTTTAATTCAGCCGACGAATTTGTACTTGTACTGTAAGGAGAAACCGAATTTCCATTGGATACACTGGCAGGCCAATCACTGAAATGTCTGGAATTCACCCGTGTTTTATGTGAAATCTCGGTTGATTATGAAAGACTACTGAAATATCGGATTAAAGCGATAATTGAGATAATAATTACTGGCATATTTCATGCAGGTCATTTGGGAGCAAATAAACGATAAATATTCACGGTCCATTTTACAAGGAGGTGGAATAACTAAGAAAGAATAACGACGGCAGTTGTTATAGACGTCAGCATACGTACCAGGTGTGTGATTGCTAGAAGAGAGGCGTGTTGAAAAATAGAGACATGGGTGGTGAAGCACAAGTGGATAGTCCGATGAGCTACTTCCCCAGACCGTCCAACAAAATAGCCAAATGCTTATCTACCAAACAAGGGCGATGTGGGGCTTCCCCTTTCGCAGGGCCAGGTCTGGGCTGATGGCATACATATTCACTGTAGAAGGTGGCCCATTACCCCTCAGCCCGGGTGTGCTTTGGTTGCTGCGGTCGGCCTGATCCAGCAGAGAATTTTGCTTTCTAAAGGAGGAATGGTTGAGCCCATATAGGTACTTTCCATAGTTTCTCTGCCTGACCTTAATTTTCTGCGTCACGTTTTTTCACAACTGCTGGGGGTGGTCTGTTTTCCCCAGGTTCGGAGATGCTGAAGCAAAACTTTTGCAGTCATTCGGGCTTTTGCACGGACTAAAGAAATAAAAGTAGGGATAAGCAAGCACACGGAGGATGGTGGTATATGCCGTAAAACACAGACCTGTATGTTGGGCTCTGTCATCGATAACGCCTTGTCTTGCTTTCGTTAACGAGTGCTGCTTGAAACTTACTAATGTGGGCATGTGTGCTGCATAAGCGAATCACATCATCTGTGGGACGTGGACAGATTTCCCATTTTTTAAAAATGAAACTAGGCTGTGTACTTAAGGGAAAGGAGTCCACCTGGTTCGCATTAGCAGGTTACTGGGGAGCAAGATGAGTAGGTAGGAACAGTAAAAGGAACCTCGAATATGTTCTTTGATGAAATGTCTACGAAGAGAGACACTAGTTCCGGCAATACCCAGCATAAAGACAAGATCCTTTATGTTGAAAGAGTAAATCAGGGGCAGAGAGGTCTATGGGAAAAGGAATCCGGGGCCAGAAGATCGATATAAGGGGGGTTAATCGCGGTCGTAGCTCTCATAGAATCCAGCATCGTTCTGCTATCACGCACTCTGATGTTATTCAGTGTTGTTGGCTGAGATCCGGCCTTTGGAGACTTTACTGTAGTAACTGTTACAATACTAGCCAAAATTCGTACGCTCGAGTCTCTGGGAGATAAGGGTCGTAAAGACGAACAATGGTCTGAACAGTCAGTAGTTTCCGGACTTCGATTTTGAAGGCGATGTTAGACTGTTGGGGCAATGAATTCCACAAGGAACAGTATTTCACAACAAAAAGGTCCGACCTATGTTTGGCTAAAAATAAAGAACTTATGTGGCAGAGTGACCAGGGTAGTACTGAGGAGTATGAGGGTTAATGGGAAAGCGGGAAGACATATCCATGTTGTTTGCACGTCCGCCATATAGGAAGCGTTGGACCCATGCGGTGGGCCAGGGGTAGGTCCTCCCTTAAAATGGTTACGACTATTCCATTAAATCAGCGATCAGCAAGGGTTGATCTTCGGTTTTGGCCGTATTAGGCAAGGACACTGGGTTCCCTTACGCCCTCAGATTGAGTGTTATGGGAAGCAATGGGGTGGGATGTGTATTTAGAAATCAATGGCTGACTCAAGGGCACGCCCTTCCAAGATAGGGGTGTTGGTCATTTGAAGGAACTGGGCGACACCTAGGTAAGTATTTAAGACAGCCTTAAAACTGGATTGGTTCTGTATGCATCGAATGCTAATGGGAAGTTTGTTCCAAATTTTGGTATGAACAATAAGAAAGAAATGCGACTTCGAGCAGGATTTGGCGATTTTTGTATGGATGTTTGGGGACCTATGACGGAGAGAGTAGGGGCTGCCAGAGGAGAATATAGGTGGGTCGGTGGAGAAAGAGCGCCTATTTACCAGGTTATGCAGAAAAACCAAGTTAATTTTCAGTCGCCGTAGCCAAAGTGGCTCAAGTTTAAGGGCTAGACAGCGTTTCTTGTAATTCAGAGTCGTCGACCAACCTATCACTTGCTTAGTGAAGCGTCTCTGAATAATTTCAATGGAGATCCTATCCGACTTTGACATACTGGAGTATATCAAAGTGCCATACTCAAGGAGTGGTCGAACGTGTGTTTTATAAATGCTGAGGATGCTGTTGGATAGTTTCATTGTGCGAAAAATCAGACTTACATTTCTCCTAGCTTTAGCCGACTGAATAACTACATGCTCTGAGAAATCAAGAGAGGCTGAGTAGTTGAGACCAAGTTCACGGATTGTGGGTTCACATGCAATAAGAGATCCATGTAGCAAAATTGAATCTTTAGGTAGTGTACACCTATATGGGAGTATTTCGCTCTTATCGGCAGAGAAGCTCATCATCCAGGAGGTTCACCAGTCGTCTAAGGCAGACAAATCGGCACAAAGGTCTCTAACCGCAGTACTAATTTCATTTGACTTAAGAGGGTAAACTATTTTTATACCATCAGCAAACAGGAAAGTGACGCCGGGAGATATTGAATTTAGTGCGTCATTAATATACAGAGGAATAGCAGGGGACCAAGTACGCTGCCCTGCATGACGCCACTAGTTACAGGTCTGGGATTGGAGGTAATGCCCTCAATGGGGACCAACTGTGATCTTTGGGTTAGGCAAGACGAGATCCAGGATAGAAGAGGATCGGTGATGCCAAAGGAGCATACTTTGGATAAAATATGCACATGAGGGACACGGTCAAAAGCCTTAGACATATCGAGGTAGATGACTGCGAATGCCATACTCCTGCACCATAAGTTGGCTAGAAGGTTCACAAAGTCAAATTGGCAAGTGGAGCAACAACGAGATTGGAGAAATCCGTGCTGTTTGGGGTCAAGGAGGTTGGAGGCTTAAAGGTGGTCCACGATGGATCATTTTGCCTCCTTCTCCATAAATCTATAGATGACAGGCGTGTGGTTGATGGGACGGTAATTGAACATATCATGCCAGGACCCCTCTTATGGATAAGGGTTAGTACAGAGTGCTTCCAGTTGACGGGAACTACATCACAATCAATTGAAAGTGTGAAGAGGTTGAGCAGTAACAAAGGTAGGTCAGGGCCACAACTAAGTACAGCTGATGAAGGGATGCCATCGGGGCCTTGGTAAGACCCTGGTTTGAAATTGGCAAAATGTCGTTCAATAGTCTTAACATCAGAGGACACAGTAGATGAGGTGTTATTCCAATTCTGTTGTTCGGGTTGGTCGCTGACTGCAGCTGGGGCCACAGAGAAGGCAAAATATTGATTGAAAGTCTCAGCTGTCTGTTGGGGCTGTCGCAGACTCAACAACAGGCAAAACTAGGAAGTTCACTGATGGTTTGCGATCACGGGATCTTAATTTACACAGTTTTGAAGGTATTATGGGTTGATTTTTATGCCTTAGTGCCCTAGCTTCTTTCCAAAAAAGAGATTCACTTAGGCGAGAGATAGTGCTAGACAGATGGTGCAAAAGAATTAACTTAGAAAATATAAGTGTCAAGGAAAAATCCCGTTGCAACTTAGTATTTTTGACTTTAAGGGAGACAAGGTTTTAAGTATTTTTTCTATTTATTCGCTCTATAATGGTTGGTTTTGAGCTGCAGCTGTCCATGCTGCGATAAAATTCATCCGCAGCTCTCATTGGGTCAATCGCTGGGAAAAAGCTTCCTCAGTCGAGTTGGCGTACGAGAGAGGGTAATTGCTGCCAGTTAAGATGGGGTGGACGAGTTGTGTCAATAAGATGTTTAGGGAGGGGGCATGGACAAGGATTCTACCGTTAAATAACTATGGAAGCCCCCCGGAAATTTATTTCCGACATGAACCAAGGTGTGGTGATCAGTGTGTAAAGATGAGATCTAATATATTATTATTTCTGGTGGGTTACTCTACGTGCTGTACCCAACCCCATGATGTAGATGGGAGACGAGCGATGTCAGACTTGGTAGAGTCGTAATCGCGGACCAGGTTACGCCAAGGAGATCGAAGTCTCCGACAATGATTTTTGATGTTGATGGGAGGAATTTAAGGTAGTCAAATGAGTCCGCTACGAGGGGGGGCCCAATTTCGGCCAGAGCTGGAGGGCAATAGATACTAGCAGTATGGATAACACAGGACGACACCCTGGTAGTGAGCCATACCGATTCTTGGATCAGTTCGAATGTAGGATGCGTAAGAACGGAGTTTGATAGATCCTGCCTTACATAAATAAGGCAAGCACCCCCACGGCGGTCGTTTCTAGTTTCTCTAAATAATTGGTATCCCGCAAGAGAAGTCGCACTATTGGGTGTACTCTCGGTAGGCCAAGACCCAATGACGAAGATTATATCCGGGTTGGAAGACGCAGCAAAGCTTTTTAAGTGAGTAAATTTATTTAGGATTGAACGACAGTTCATTAGTGCGAAAGAGAAGACTGTGGTTCCGTCGAGGTGAAGTGAGTGGTGGGGTTGCAAAGATAGAGAGACGGCGCGTGTTGGTTTAAGTATAATGGGAGTGGTTGGGTAAGCAGATGGAGTTAGTTCTATTTTAGTGGGCGTTGAACAAGATACGACAGAAGTTGTAAGTGAGGAAGAATGAGGGCATATAGCGTTCTTCATTACGCTGGCATGGGGGTTACTCGAATTGCTGGAGGGACCGGTGTGGATGGGGGCAGAAAGGGAGTGGGTTTCTTTAGGAATAAAGAGGTGGCGGTATTCGTTCAGGAAGGAAGAAAAGGAGGGACAGTTCCGGCTGGGTAGGTGTGGCCGAAAAAGGAACATTAGTTGAATGGAGCACGGTCCTTGTGTTCGGGTCGAGGCGCTGGTAAGCTGGGGTTGGTGGCAGTACCCATATGACTGTAAAGTTATGCTTAATGGAGGCCAGAAACAGCTGTCTTGGGAAATCTGACGCAACAGCAAAGGACTTTGGCGGGGAATGGCTGGTTCATTGCTAGGTCATTTGAATCTACGGTGCAAGTCTGCGGTTTTCTTCGGGCTCGAAAAAACTTCTGGCAGTGACCTTTCGGTCCCCGTGAAACGAACGGCGGGCAGTAGAAAGTCAGCGTGGTTACAGCCAGGCAGTTGAGACACCGGGGTGATGGGACTAAAAATGGGATGGAATAAGGTGGGATCGGAGTACTTTGGTCACTGGACTGATAACGCCGGTGATGTTCCACCGGGGAGAAGTGTGTTTCTTGTTGATAGTGTAAGCGCAGGTTTACCATCAATAACTGTCGTCTTAAGGGTCTGGATATGGCAGGGCGAGTTTTCATTGGTGCTAGACATTTTTGCTTCGCGGGGAGAATAAACGTTATTGAGGCCAACGTGGAAAGTCGTAGGTGAGGGGTTTATATGTGGGAGTTTCCGGGATGGCCGTGGCAAAGGAGAGGGTAACGAGGTGTCTATGTCAACACTTGCCTGTGGCTGTGATGTGGCCACAGGGACCGGTTTAGTTTCCAGGCTCGAAGCTATGCCGGGAAGCTTGGGGTAGCTTGTGTTTGGTGGAACACTTTTTGAGTTCTCACTTGCATGCAGTCTGCGGGGTTTTTTCAGGGGTAATTTTTATGGACCCGAACAAGGTATTTGAGGCTATCTGATCTTCACTACTTAAAAACTGCTCTTCAGCAGCGGAGCTAAAGAACTGAAGCAATACGGGACATGATCTGCCTAACATTCGTTTGCGTAGTCTCAAACCGTGGCAGGGGTGTCATGTTATACTGCAAGCAGAGAGGACAATGTTTTTGAACGAGTCTAGGGGAATGCAGTCAGGGACATTGTGAATCAGAGCATTAGACGATCTTAGGTTTTGCTGCTTACTTATGCTGTTTACCTCGTTAATCATTTGCCCATATTTTTGTACCTTATTGTTAGTCTCCACGAACAAGTCTGTGACACTAGCAGTGCACTCTGGAGGCCGGCAAATGGGTTGTGAGCGTGTGGATGCGGTGCGTCTAGCTTCTACGATCTTGAAATGTTTAGGCCTAGAGACCGCCATTTCAACATAGCGGTACGGTGTGTATGACTGTATGGTTGTATTATAAGGAATGCAGGTAGGGGTGCCAAAAGTTTTGTCAAATCGTAGAGCGGAAACGGGGCGAGATGTCTTGGATCGATCTAAGGAGTCGTTATCTAAATTGAAATTGTACCAACACTAGTATGGCGGCAGTCAAAGGTTATTCAAAACATAATCAAATAGAAATGGAACACTGACAATTTGTTCGGAGGGGAAGGCTCTGTCTGCGTCAAACAAACGTATTATTCATTACTTAAATAACAGAGAGTATAAAAACCAGCTAATTCCGACGACCTCTAAGGAGGATGGTCGGAAACCACGAAAATGTGACGATACGGGAAGAATATCTAGCAGTCTATGCGTCGCGTTGATTTTGGGCCAGCGGACAGTGACGATAAGTGACGGGACTGGTAACCGAAAAAATGAGTAGACAGGACGCTTGGTGCAATCAATCGTGAAAAGACAGAGATCGACGTTGCTTATGGTATATAATATAAGGGCGTTTAATAGAACGCCTTGTCAGAGCTGTGATTATTACAGTTGGATCTTAGTTAGAAAACCAGCAGAACTGTTATGCGGGGATCAGCTCAAAAAATTCGGCAAGTACATTTTGACCGGAAAAGGCTCTAAAAGTGTTAAGGCCAATACAAAACATCTTAGTTGACTGAAAAAAATAAGAGGACTCCCGGCGAGGAGCGGTGTAACGCAGGAGGAGCAACGGTGAGAACAAAGTCCGTACCCCCTTATCAAAGCAAGTAAACAGTATCTGAATAAAGGGGAAACGATCCAGGAACAAAATCAATGTGTCGAGAAGTGTATTGGGATAATACCTGACACAAACTCAGCTTCCTTTTGTTATCACAGCTCGCCATATTACGTGGCCCTGTCGAACAATGTCAACATTCTTAAAAGCCTACCAAATTCGCAAGTCCGAGTAGTTGAGAGATAGGAATTGGTATGGTCAGCAGTCTCCGGACTTCGTTTATGTGTGCAATGGTAGACGATGATAGAAGGCCCAAATGTTGAGGCGGTTATTTCCACAGAGAAGAATATTTCACAAGAAAGATGTTTGTTGTGTTACCTGTTCCTGGTATGTCGTCTATAACTATGAGCTTAGTCTTTCGAAGGATGCAGGGAGTTTGGCATCTAAAACGAGGATCTGAAATGCAACTGTGACCGGCAGTGAAACTGTGGAAGAATATCAAATTTGCACTCGCGCGCCGAACCCAGATAGGTTCAAGCTTCAGCATTGTGCAACGTTCTTTATAACTTGGGTACGACGAAATACCTATTATCCGCTCCGTAAATGCGGGCGGAACGTTTTCACTCCCAGTCTGCCCCACTTTCTTAATTTGGAACAGATTAAGGAACAATAATTCAAAATAGGCCCGTTACGTTTTGAAGAGGTTCAGTTTACTGAGGTTCAACATAAAACTTATATAGAGCAACCGGGTCGTCTTATTGGCTTTGACACATTGATTGAATGCGCGTTCCAAAAAATTAAAGCTGCAGGTGTAGTCGTGGCCCATGCCATGAACTCTATTGTTGATGGGAATGATTCTGTGTCCAATTGCTGATCTCCGCTTGAATAAGGTGCACTCGCGGCAGATAGCACAAGATCTCAGATTGAGAATTTCATCATCCATTCGCTGGCCCATGTGCTCAGCGACATCATGTGTTGGATTAGTTCGGTGATAGTCGAACCAAAAGCCTCATGCTCAAAGGTTTAGTTGACTGCAATGTCACCGGCAAAACGGGAAAGGAACACCGTTTCTAACTTTAAAGACATCATCAAAGTACGAAAGAAATGGCATTGGATTTATCACACTAACGAAAACTGTGCTGCTGGTTACTTGCCCCGATGGGAGGCTAACAATCTACTTTTACCATTTGATTTCCAAAAGAAAGATAAGACTTAAAACATGGAAACACAGGGTCAGAGATTTGATTTTGTTTATCACCTAAGAGTGGGATACTCTATCAAAAGCTTTGTCTCGTCCAAGTAAGCGATCGTCACGGACATCCCTGTTTTTGCGGTCGTAGTTGTTGCATTTAGGTGGCTGTGCATCTAATGCAAGATTTTTTGAAATAGACCATTTTGGCCAATCTTGACGAGCCTGTTGCCTGTAGGAAGTTTTGCGCTGGATTTTAGTCGAGCGCCCTATAATTCTGGGGACAATTGATGTATGGTTGATCGTTCGACAATTGTTTTGGTCATGTCCTGTGCGTTCTTTGAGTACGGGGATTATGAGAAACGTTTTTCACATGGGGCGAGTGACGCATTGGGAGTAGAGGTTGAAAATGTCACCGTTGGGTGCAACGGAATTAAAATGCCCCCCAACTAGCGCAATGTTAGCTAGAGGTAACGGGTCTGGCCCGAGGTAGTAGCTGACTCTTGTTGCTTCCAGTGGCGGGTTATTCCAGTCTGCAACAAAAACCCTGGAGAATGGTCCCATGTCAGGCATTGTCGACAAGAAGTCCGAAGATCACTATCGGTGGTCAAGGACGAGGTAAAGAATTTGTTACATGTCTCATACATATCGTAAGTGTGGTTTAGACACGTGTTATAGTAGGTGATGTGGTCGACAAGAGTGGCGGAGAGTCCGATATGAATGTGTACTAATTTCATTAGGTTGACCGAGGTTTCTCGTGGGTTGGGCTCGGTGGGAGCACGCAGCTCCTGCTTTTTACTTCGAGAGTCCATAATGGTCATGAATCTTTGAAAGGCGATTAAGTCATAGGAACAAAGTCTCCGATCCTGGGGAAGTCTTTCCGAAATTTGCCGACGTTGCAGCTTAATTGGTCACGGGAGTTTCATTTGGGGGCATCAAGGGTGTCTGAGCCGTCGCATTAGTACGGAGACATTTCTACAGCAATGAATACAGCTCGTGAGTTGGCAACTGTACCTCTTTTGATAAGAAAACGGAGTTCCAAATACAGCTGCGGCGGAGAGTTGGTAGGCGGCTCTGATTTTCCCTTTAGTTGGGCCTAGGTGCTGGAGCTGAAATTCTACGTGGGAAAGGCAATGATAATTTGCAGCTGTCGGACAGACAGTCGAATCCAGGGGAACCACTTCTAACTGATGTACGGACCTGCGTTACGCCTGCCAAAAATATTATATCCGGAATATTTTTGTTTATTGTTGGGCCAAATACGCGCAGTAACTTCCCTCCTTGCTGAGAGTTAGTAACAAAATGGAACACAAAAATCAATGCATCAAATGTAAACCAGCCAATTCCTAGAGCATTGGCGTCTTCCTCCATGATTTTGCACATGGTTAGGTAGAATCGCAGTCAGCTGGATCATTTGCACACAATAAATTGTTGTGACAAGAGCTTGTTGGGTGATGGATGCGCCCCACCGGAAGGCATTCACTATCATTATCAGCCCTAATTCCTGGCTGTAATTTGACTGAGGGTCTTGGCATGATAATGTGCAGCGTGCATTCACCATAAATCTCCTAGGTCCTTCATCTAGCTTGAACTATAGGGCCAAGTGCGAGCTTTTCGAACTTGGACCATTGTGGCTTCGTCGAGATAAAGTGAACTTTACATTTCTCTTTAATCCTTGCCATAATAATGTCCACTCTACTACAAACGTCACAAGCAACGCTATAGTCCCTCATATCCAATTCGTAGTAGAGACTACTCGTTAGGAATACCCCTGGCTCGACTACCGATCAGGGCTAAATTCTTCACAGTTGCTTACTCGAAACTGTGGAACGAACTCCCTAGTTCCCTGCGGTCGTGCCCAAATTTAGCGCAGTTTAAAGCCCAGCTGGCAAAGTTGCTGGATGTCCAGTTCTTAATTAACCTGACACGAGCTAACATTGGACTCGACGAGGCCTACGAACATGGGATGCAATTTTAGTTCGTGATCGAATCTTTGCTGAGATCACCATCAGGCATTCGGCTCCAGCTCTAACCTCCTCACTTTATCACACGTCTCCGCTAATGCACTTTTGACCTCCCTTGTAGTGAGGTGTCCTCATTATCAATGGCTTGAGCAACTAACTCTCGAAATTCTTCCAATGTGGGCGGACGAAAATGTCAACGTACTTATTGTTGGATCCATGCTCTCATCACATCCTGTGATTTTAAACACCAGCCTGTGTACTTCTCGCTCTTCATGCCACCTTATCCTCTTTACTGGCTTGACAGAGCTAATAGGTCGTTCTTGGTAGCCCCTAACATTCAAATACGCCTAAAACTGCTAACATAGGTTACTCTGGTTACCAAATTTTACGGAATAAATGCACTATGCTGCAGGTATTCTGCCGCGATCCAATAATGCCCATAACCCCAAGCTGGCACCCAAGCCAGACTGCTTTGCTCTTGCGTTTCAGATCTCGCATCCGCAGCAGACGCGCTGCTAACGCTTTCGTCCTCGTACTGGCGATTCCAAATCTGATACCCATTTCTGTTAGGAACCTGTTAGCTAGAACTGGCGCTCCAGTTCTGGCCCTTTTAACGATAACTACGCGGATTATCGCACGGGATATCTCAACTCGCATTTTAGCGATCGAGCAAAACCGCGATTGCTGCTGTCTCCGGAACGACTCGCGAACCTCATATTCCCCACCGGTACTGCTGACTAAGATCAAAAGATGCGACCACGTAAATGACAGCATAGAGGACATTCTTGGCTATTGTATTTAAGGAGTGTTCGTACACATGTTTCCTCTTATCTGACGCGCCTCTCGGTACAGCTTACCGCCATCCGTATGTAGATATTATCACTATCCTTGGATTTCCGTATCCAAAGCTTCACAAATTTCCTCCAGATACTTTGAGACAATCTTTTTTCGCTCTCAGCATCTTTTTGGCCATTTGTTGTCAACTTCATGTCTCATCCAGTTTGCCTGACCTTCCACCTGGTTTTCACCACTTCCATCCAATTACCGCATTACCACTGCTTGTCGTAGGAGGCAGCCACCACCAGACCAACTTGGGCAAATTGTCGTGGATGATTGATATCCAGAGATGGCAAATGCATCTTCTGAACTGTCACCACTGAACCAGGACTCGCTTATTAGTAAGAAGTCGCAATTTGGGTGGACTACTGACGGACGAAGACACTTTACTTCAAGCAGCGACAACTGCTTATCAGGGTCATCGACGCGAGTACACGAGAAGCAGTCTTGAAATTCTGCACTGCTGGTGGAACGAAAGTTAGTCACCCCACATTGGGGCGACATGAATTGATCCTGCATTTGGAGTGGACATTCATGAACGTCGTTCCTAACTGCTGTTTTTCGTGAATCGGCATTGTGTTCGAGGTTCCTACTGCATCCAGAATATTCCGGAAGGCCTGAGTGAGACAACAGGTTTGGATCGTCTTGGAGAGGCAAGAATGAAGGTGTTGGATACTAAGGTGCAAAGTAGCTTGAGGCAGGTGTATGAGAGTGCGTAGAGAGGAAGGATCATCCAGAGCAGTGTTCGAAGCCAGGGGAAAGTTGGAAACCATGAGTGGAAGCGAAGCCGGGGATTCGACCGTTGATGAGAGGTATAGTTATTAGAGCTGTTGACTTTTTCGGATTAGCAGTTGCAGAAAGGCAAGAAAGTCTGCATGATGCTTGGGACATCATAACCACTCTCTTGCGCCTAGATGCCATTTGGGTGTAGCTACACAGTTGAGTGTTGTATCCCCGTGCACTGTAAGCGCTAGCAGATATCGCGAGTGACTGGCATTGACGTTTGGCTTTATTGCCCCACAAGGTGCTCATGACTGCAAAGCTGACTCCCCTACGCCCAATGAAGGTGAGACAAATGAACTACATTATTTAGGTGCAGCCGCAGACACTGCGGTCGTCAGAGAGGAAGAGTTTGTGGGCACGGAAGTGGGCAACCGGATCACCGATGGTTTGTGTTGCAGTGCGGATTTATTTTTACGTTTGCTAACCGGTGTTAGGTTAGGTGGGGTGGTAGTAGAGCGATGCCGTCGTGGTGGATTTTATTGACACTAGGTCGGCATCACCCAAGTTCAAGGTAGCAAAGCTGTGGTGGACACTGTGTGATAAATAGCTTTCTTTTGAGGCTTAACCGCAGATCCTTGCGTTTATGGCCCGTTCGCCCTGTGTTTTACGTGGGGATGCGCCCTGTGGCATTGCACTTGTAGCAAAGTTTAGAGTGTGTGATCTAAGCAAAGAAGGGAGGCTGCGCATTTTCAGTGCTAACTACCACGGTGGAACGAGAGGATACGTAAGCGTTCGTAGATGGTCGTTGTTCTCAATCGCATGGTGGGCAGCATTTGGCTGACTTAGAATAATGGTTGCTCGGGAGGGGGCAGATCAATTCTAAGTAATCGAAATACCTCGCTTTGTAGAGAAAATCTTCCCTCCTGTATTTGGACATTTTTGAACCGTACACATTTATGCCATGGTTTGGCTGCTCCTGATGAATATATTAAAAAGAGTGTCGTTGCAAATCTCAATTATCGGATGTGGCGCTTCGCCCTTCCATTTCGTGAGTTTTCAACATGGCGATATTTTTGTTTCTGTTTTATTCCTCTGGCTTTAGTTGCTGAGCCACAATCATTTTCCTTTTCATAAATTAGCTTGATTTTTCCGGGCATTGAAGATTTTGAATTAATCACTTTTTAATTATTTTCCCATTTTTTATCTAAGCTTTTGCAGTCACATTTCCAGCTCTGATCTGACCTTAACGTAAGCACTTTTCTACTACATACAATAAATTCAGTTGGTCTGCTTGATTGTCTCAAGAGTAGATGCCACTGTCGACCCGTCTACTCATTTTTCTATCCACATGATTCCATATCCCTCAACGTCATTATGCTATTCAAACGCATGGTGTGCCCTCTACCGTTTTGTTTTACTTTACCTTATTGTGTATTAGTTATTTTATGCAGTCATTTGATAGCTGGTTATCTGTCATATGGTATTGTTGTCCCGTTGATTTACCATCAAGCCCATTTTGCAGACGCATAACCTACTGACCACCGTTGATGGTCACTTAGTCTTTTGAAGTATTCAGCGCTACTTTGCACCCCCAGGGGTGCATTTACAGTGCACGGGTATAAAATTTACCCCATGACCGGAAACCCTTCTCCAAGAACATTTCATTTCCTTCTCCTGAAACACCGGCGGCAGATTTACTGCAGATTCTGCCTCGCGCCTACAGGGTACTCACTATGGCGACATCCGAGCTGGCTAGAATGCCCCGCCCTTACCAGACTCCTGTCTTCCACCTCCTACGCATCATCCTTCCACCAGCCCTCATCATACAATACACAGCTCTTCAGTATAATAGGAATATTGCGTATTTCTCGGTTTGCGAGAGGCAGGCGCAAAGCATGGTCAAATTTCTACTTGAATGGTGCAGGAGAAACTTTGTTTAAATATACCAAAAAGATATTGGGATAAGTGCTGCATTGGATTACGCGGCAACCACGATCAGAACCTGAAGCCAGTATGCAGTATACAAGTAGGCGAGGTAAAAATCAAAACTGGCAAAGTGTGTGGCAAGATTGAACAAGGTTTCCTGGAGCTGTTCGTGAGCAACGGACTGCAACTCAGTTCGTGTTTAAGTGCTCTAAGTTTGTGTGTCGCGGGCGCAGCATTTAACAGGGACTTAATGGCGGGTGTCGAAACATGGACAGAGACACAAACGTCAAAAGCTTTACCTGATGGATAAAAAAGTTTAGCTGAGATAAAGAGCTGTAGAGATATCATAACTGGGTTGGAGCTAGCTAAATACAAGCGGAACGTTATGCAATGTGAACAAAGAAGTCGCATTTAGCAGCAACAAAGGGCCGATAAATTACTGATGGTTGCGGCAGAATGCCATCAAGTCTGCTGAACAACCTAGACAATAGGTTTTATGGAACGTTTTGCAGAGAGAGAATACAGAATCATTAGTAATGCTGAGCCGTCCGCATACAGGCGGTGGGAAAACAAATTAAGAAGTGCAATGGAGGAAATATTTGTGTAAGAAGTAAAATGTTTTTAAATATACCCTCAAGGATAACATCTAAACTGTCATTTTTGTCGCAGTTATTGATCCTAGACGTCAGTGCATGTGGGGGATTTGGAGCGGCGCACAGGGCATTCCAGCGGCAGGAATAACGGTTTTTGATCAACCATGAAGATCCACCTAGGTAGGAGCATCCAAGTAGATCAGCCACTTGGTTTGGGCCTAGTGGGTCAGTACTCGAGGACCAAACCTGGCAACCGGCGTCCACGCAAGAGCAAGAAGCTAGTAGATCCGTAGTTGGCCTATAAGTGGGCGTTACTGGTAACAGCGCATATAGCCCGGGTGCGGAATGTGAAAAATGAAAGAGAGACGTTGTCTGGCTTGGGTGCCAGATTAGAGTTATTGTGATCAATTAGTGGTAGAGAAATAGAGGCATCATTCAACCTAAGATCAGCCGTGTGAATGAAAAATTAGGCCACGAAGTTAAAACGCAAGGTTGGAAGTCGAATTTATGAGAGATGATAAGGAGTTAGGGTGAATTGGAAGTTAAAAGACTCATGAGCGAATGGGATGGAGTTTCCAGGTAATGTTCTTATGACCTTAATAGCTTGAAAAGGGATAGGGACCTGCCGTAACTAAAGGCGGTCAATTCATAGCAGCTCGCATCGTTCTTTTTAACTAAGGCTTGATGTGTAACTAGTAAGTTTTTGTGATTGAACCTTGCCATTTTTCTGCTGCAACACGATCAACTCTGAGCACGTTCGATGAAATTATTTGGCGGCAATCCGGTTGCACTTTACAATGTGATTTGTCTAGTATCAGCTTACATCTTCGAGTGTGAAAAGTTTTAGCAATGAGGACGTTAGTCCTGCTTGCATTTGCGATTTGACAAATAGCTTGCTCGTGGAAGTTGTATGATCAGGAGTACTGTAAGACCAGATCTTTTACATACTGAGTGCGTGGTATCGGGAGACCGTTTATAAAGGTTCTTCCCTGAAGAACGTGAGACACAGGAAAGAACAGCGCTTTTAGTGACAAAATTTCATCGCTCATTGGGTACGCCACTAGTCCCCTGAGGATAAATTCTCCACGATACTGGCCATGGTTTGGGGTAAGATAACTCGAAGGAACAAACCACCTTGATGTCGTCGGCGAATAAATATGGTGTGCCATGGCATGTTGCTCGAAATATGTCTTTTACATAGATCTGGAATAGTAAGGGGCCTAGGAAACTACCTTGTATTAAACCACTATTGATTGGCTGGGGTTATGATAGGGTTCCGTTGATACTGACCACTCCAGAGCCTCCGGAGAGATAGGAGGCTACCCAAGAACACAGCTGATTTTCCGAGCCATAGAATTTCATTTTTAGTAACAATCCTTCATGAGGCTCAAGATCATATGCTTTGGTCTCGCCACGAAAGATCATTTTAATGGCATTTTTCCATCGACATTTTAAGTGGTCAGATCAAAAAAGCAAATTAGCACGAGGTACAGGGTTTGTGCTTAAGAAAACCATGTTATGATTCACCATTTAGGTTGTTAGAGCGTCAATTAAACGGTCCTTGATAATCCCCTTCATAAGTCTGGCCAGAATGGATATGTGGTTTACTAAACGGTAGATTTGCAGGTCGTGCATTGGCAGAATTTTTAAGAGGAAGAATAGTGAAGACGTTCCACCGAATGGGAAATACCCCACTTGATATGAAGGTGGTAAACAGATTTAGCAAAAGAAATGCAATATCGGGTTTGCCGAGGTGGAATATGGCAGGAGAATCACCGGCTACGTCGGGTTGGTAAGATGGTTTGATAAGGGCAGTAGTCTTCTCTGTATTCTCTAATAAATAAGATAGACGAAGGTGCTTGATCTGCTAGCCCAGGGACGGTGGGTAAACTGAAGACGATGTCGGTAATGATGGTGAAGGAGATGCATGAGTGAAAAGCCCCAGAAACTTCCTTCGGATCCCCGAGCTGCTGGCTGTTGTGTACGATGTGCATTGGAGCACTAGATTTATTGCGAATAGTGCAAGATCGCGAAAGTCTGGGCATATGTGGGCAGGGATTTGAATACTGAAGAGCAGTTTGTTCCGAATTACAATGTTGGTTCTCGGATGCGGCAAGTAGGTTGCTTTGAAGTCGATTTATCTTTAATTATACGGTGAAGTCTAAGTTTTTTGTGTAGATATTCAGCAGTTTAAGAATCTTTTTTTCGTATTTGCAGATTTCGCTCGTTTGCTTTGGTCGGGATTGAGCTGTGTGATGAGTGAGGTTTTTAATAATCCAGGATGTCGGCAGCTTCTTGGGAGCCAGATGGAGGAAAAAAGTCAGTCCAGTCAGGACTCCGTACAGCTTTAGTCAAAACAGCCCATTTTGCTGATTTGTGGATGTTCTTGGACTAGGTAGTGGTTGCAGATGTTCGGTGTCTGGGACAAATATGAAGAAAGCAGGAGACCATCTTATGGTCACTAGGCGGAAAGTTATCTAGCACAGTGTCAACATTGGGCAGACCGTGGGTGGATAAGGAGTCAAAGATATTATTTATTCTGGTGAGGTTTGCGACATGCTGCATCCATCCTCCTACGTGGGTTTCACGAACGAAGATACAGAAATTTTAAAGGGCAGTCTTCGCGGACCTGCAGATCTTAGGATTGTTAAAGTCCCCTGCTACAAGTTTTGATTCCCCAAGGATGCATCCAACGTACTCGAACGCCTTGACGAGTTTAGTTGGCTAAAATTGTTTAGTGATGTAGGTCGGTAAACGCGTCCTAGGTGCACCAGAGGGCTATGCATACGGGTAGAGGGCCACAATGTGTCAGGCAAAATGTCTGACACTGTCTGTCAGAGGGAAACGGAGGATTCACGATTACCGTAATCCAGGCAACCATCTCCAGGCCGATCATTTCGGTGCTTTAGATAGGATTTGTAACCGTTCGTAAATATTTGGTTTATGGGCGTGTATCACGTCAACCAGTGGTTTTGCGTAAAACATCTCGAAGTGCGGAGTTTACCTAGGAAGGATCTTGCGGTAGGCAGAGTTAGACCCTTTCGATATCCAGTCGATGTTGAGTGGTTTAGTAGGGAGGCTAACAGTCGGGAGTGGAACCTGATGAGCCAAAATACGGCAAGGAGGAGGCGTCGGATTTGCAGTTGATTCGCTGGGATTAGAGGGAACGTCGTAGGGAACATTGGAAAATGTCAGAGATTGGACATTTGTGTAAAGGCACGACGAATTGTTGGAGGCCATTTTTGATTGATAATGGGATGGGACAATGCGGAATTCGGAATGAGCATTGCCGTAGGTCATTGACAGCATATTACTATATGGATTATTGCGGTCGTAGAGCCAATTCGTTGTAGCCATTTTTGAGGTTGCAAAGCGAGGAACCAAAGTTTAGTTTAGGAAACTAATGGTCCCAAGCAGATAGATTCCATTAGTAGGGGAAGCCATATTGTTGAAGCCACATTAACGGGTGCCTATACAAATCTTGAAAAGACCGGGCCGGTGGGGAGCACTTCTCAGGAGAAGTAGGTTGGTGAACGAATGAGAGTAGTTGTGGGCGAAGGAGTAGCCAGAAGAAGGATGGCGAGGTGTGCATGCGGGTGGGGTTTACTGGTCCTGGGGCAGAAATTCTGTGGATAGTTTAGATTAACGGCGGATTGAGCTGACGAAGGCTGAAGACTCATAAGTGTAGGCGAGTTTGCGGTCGATGGGTTTACAAGAGTGTTGCCTGTCTGTTTGGATATGGTGGTTAAAGTATCGCCGGTACGGGCCATAGGTACCGGTGAGCGGCCCAGAGCGGCAGATTGGATATGGCATTTGAGGAGGATTTGTGGTGGCCTGTATGGAGCTGACAATAGGCAGTAGTTAGTTGCTCATTTGCGATCGGCTGGACGGGAGATGCAAGAACATTTCCTTTGTGTATTGTAGCTGTGGATTGATGGACATGGTTATTTTTTGAGTGACTGTTGATGCCATTTACAGAAGTGAAAGCCACATGGGGTGCATTTAATGCCCTAATGGGCCGAATTCGTGCGATTTCCGGACGTCGTTGGGCTTTCGTCCGCGTCAACCTACCCTCAGACAATTGAATCGCAAATTCGTTTACTGGAATTTCAGAAGAGATAGGCAAACTTCCGATTGCCGGCCAGATGGTGGGTGCACATGCAGAATTGAGAGGCAAGTAATCTACAGTTATGGGCCAGTTAATTTGGGAGTCATGTGGGAAGACCTTGGAGTCAGGCGCATCACTAGTCATTTGTGGGTCTGCAGCCTCTGGGGACAGTATGACGGTGAACTAGTGGAACCCACTTTGGCGACCGTACTGTAGAGTAGGTGCATGGTAAACTGGTGTTCGAGTCTGACAGAACAGGGTGACGTTGAGTTGCTAAAGACTCTTTGGGGACGTCGGGATGGAGGTTGTAATGTGAGGGCAAGCTCGATATGTCTAAGTCTACAATGGTGAGGCTTAAACCGGCAGACGGTATTGGCTCCAGTGAATTTTTGTTACGCCGACGAATGGGTGAGTGTATTAGAGATAAAGCCTGTTCAAGATGACTCCGCTGTACCAGGACGTACTTTGTTTGCTGGTTGCATCTTGAAAATCAAATGCATGCGACTGGAGCCGTGAGGAGTGTTGGTAACAATCGCCTTTCGCAGAGGTGTTTTGTCTTTGATTATTTTTGCTTTTAAAGACGCAGTTGCAGCAATAACGCTTTGCATGCTGATGATTAACTTTGCTACAATATTTGTCTGGAACTGCAGCATGAGGGTACAACCATGAAGTTGAGTCCAATTCCGCTACCACGTTATTGGACGTGCGCCATGCCGCTCGCGGCCAGTAGTTGATCTATAAGGCCATTCATGAAAATATGTTCAGGGATGCTAAAGACAATAACATCACACAACCTATCCACTCTGCTCAATGTTTCGGAGGCCAGCGCCTCCAAGAAGTGCCCAGCAACCACCAGGCCATGCGTATCTAGCCCTGTTTCAGGATCGTTGAGGTAGGATAAGGGTGCAAGCTTTGAGAGAGAGGTCTCCGAATTGTTGACGTGGTCCACTAAATTGGATAATCTTTTAAAAATCTGTGCCCTGCCATGGGCTTCGCCCAACAGGTCAAGTATTAAGGATCACTGGCTCATTGTTTTCAAACGAGAGCCAAATTTGCAGCGTTTTGTGGTGTTAGTTGCGCAAATAGTGCTGTTGGCGCATTTGGCCCGCTAATGGACACTGGAAGCCATTTTCCCCTTGGAAATATAAAGTTTGGGGAGAATATCTAAGCAAGGTTTTGAAAGGTGACCACTTTTAGTTGTTACGACTATATTGGCGATTGGATACTGTGTGTAATGGAATTGCACAGTTCCTGGGGGGTGCAAAATAGGTGGGCTTGATGGTAAATCAACGGGACAACAATACCATATGACAGATAACCAGCTATCAAATGACTGCATAAAATAACTAATACACAATAAGGTAAAGTAAAACAAAACGGTAGAGGGCACACCATGCGTTTGAATAGCATAATGACGTTGAGGGATATGGAATCATGTGGATAGAAAAATGAGTAGACGGGTCGACAGTGGCATCTACTCTTGAGACAATCAAGCAGACCAACTGAATTTATTGTATGTAGTAGAAAAGTGCTTACGTTAAGGTCAGATCAGAGCTGGAAATGTG